>JAMQGT020013819.1:0-33846 GCA_024447675.2 Pterophyllum scalare | reverse complement strand
GAGGATAGCATAGTGATATGCAGCAACAGGAGGATATGTGAACTTAAAACTTCAGCAAGAGGATTATTCAATGTTTTTAACAAGCAAATAACGGATTTGAAAAAGATTATCCAGGATTTCAGTGAAATGAAAAATAAACATAAACTGTTTTCAAATATTTTGAATAATAAAAACTAATAAAAACTTAAACAACTAAACTAAATAGCATTTAGATTTAGTAATTTATATATTTATATGCTATTGAAACAAGAAAAAGAGAAGGAAATGGAATGGGCAAGGCAAGGCAAGGCAGCATAACAAAGGGGCAGGGCAGGTGGTTCACCTCATTTATTTTTTTTTTTTTTTTTTTTTTCCTGGCCAGTCTGTCTATCTCAAAAAAAAAAAAAAAAAAAAAAAACCAGCGAGAGAGAGAGAGAGAGAGGCAGGAGGCAGGAGGCGAGAGCGAGACTCTACTCCGGGTGGGAGGGGGGGGGGGAGGGTGAGAGTGAGTGAAAAAAAATAAATAAATTTTTTTTTTATGATGATTTATTAATAATAATTTAATTAATAAAGCCTAACAACTAAAGCAGATGCATCAATATGTCATCCTGATATGAATCAAGCTTGTTGAGGCAGGCCTCATTGGATTATAAAACATCACCAAATATTTGATACAAGAATTAAATTGTTGAGTGTGCCTGCAATGAAATGTCCACTGAACATAAATAAACCTAAATCAAATAAATTAATAAACTCCTCAACTATTCCACTTCAGAATATAAAGCAACCTATGACTTCAAATGGTTAAGACCACTCCTCTTTCATTATGCTTTGATTGAGATTTTAATACAAAAACTCCTAAGCAGATTATTTAATTAGTTGCTTTCCTTAAACAAATGAACAACGTAAAGGTTACAAATTGTAACTGGTTGCTTAATGAGATCATGAGATTTGTGATGCTCTTTTTTGGGGGAGTTTGAGGATAGGAAGTTTTTGAAAGTGTAATTAGAGTCCAGACAGAAGATATTTTGTTCATTGAGGCCGCAGAACATCCTGTTTTTCTGAGTTAAACTGATTTTCTCTTAATTTTAGAAATCAGCAGGGATTGCATGGAAATGCCTCTTTTTAAATGACCACTGTTTTCCATTTTAAGAAAATTTGATTCATCACAACATCCTGTGAACAACAAATGACAAACAACAGTAGTTTCTTCGGGGCCTGCTGATATACCCTCCTAAACTCAGCACATATTGGCGTCACTTGTGGGCTGCATATGCATATACAGTCCTGTCTCAGTCTTGAGCAACCCCTTATTTCTTCATAAATTGATAGGAAGATGGGAAATAGATGTAGTGATTTGTTGAAACATGTGCAGACATACACTGGAATACAGTATATAAGGCAAAATACAAAGTTTGTACAATTCTAACAAGTTTGAAAGTCAATATTTGGTGTGATCACCTTTATTCTTCACATAGCCTAAACTTTAAACAGTCTTCAGGAATAGTTCTCCAGGCTTCTTGAAGGACAGTCAGAGCTCTTCTTTGGATGTTGGCTGCCTTTTTTTCTGTTCTCTGTCAGGATGATCCCACACTGCTTCAATAATGCTGAAGGTCTATGCTCTGGGGAGGCCAATCCATGACTGATAGTGTTACACTGTGTGTTTTTCTATCCAGATATGCTTTTACTGCATTGGCAGTGTGTTTGGGATCACTGTCATGTTGAAAAATGAAGCCTTTGCCAATCAGATGCTTTTCAGATGGTATTGTATGGTGGATCAAAATCTGATAGTACTTCTCTGCTTTCATAATTTCTTCAATTTTGACAAGATCTCCAACACCACTGGCTGAACCACCAGCCATGACAGAGCCTCCACCATATTTTGCAGACTCTCTCCTGTCTGCCTGCAAATATATTCACAACAATTTGAACCAAAAATTTCACATTTGGATACATCACTCCATCAGATCTGTTGCCACTGATTTTCAGTCCAGTTCTTGTGTAATGTGGCATACCTCAGCCTTTTCTTCCTGTTTCCCTTCTTTAAGAATGGCTTCTTGACAGCCACCCTTCCAATGAGACCATTTCTGATGAGGCCTCAGTGAACAGTAGATAGCTCAACTGAAGGTTAAGATGCATCTCTCAGGTCCTGTATCAGGTCTTTGCTGACATCTGCTGTCAGCGGGTTTTTACGTCTGCCACTTCTTTTTCTTCCACTTGTCCAGTTTCTTCAAATTCTTAAGGACACACTGCACACTTTGCTGAGATATGGCAAGTTTTTTGCTATTAGCTCTTTGGAAATCACTTTATTGGTGCAAAGTACAATTTTATGCCTGTCAAATTGTGTTATCTTTGGCATTTTTCATGGATTCAACTACAGAAATGGGAAGAAGTCATATGTTTTTGCAACAGGCTGCTAGTAACAAATTGCCTAAAGATACAATTTAAAAGAGGTTCAATACACATTGAGATTGGTCCCTTTTTCATGTTTGAATGATTCATAGACCAGTATTAAGTGACTTAACAAACAAACGAGCAAAGGAAAAAAATCAGGACTGGACTAAAACGAG
Source organism: Pterophyllum scalare (assembly GCA_024447675.2). Lineage (NCBI taxonomy): Eukaryota > Metazoa > Chordata > Actinopteri > Cichliformes > Cichlidae > Pterophyllum > Pterophyllum scalare. The sequence continues at coordinate 31,297 of JAMQGT020013819.1, read as the reverse complement.
TGAAAAAGCAGCCAGTGTCCAAAGAAAAACTCGGAAAGACCTTCAGAAAGCCTGGAGAGCTTTTGTTCCAGACCACTTTAAAAAATGCAAAAATGTCTGGCTCTTTGCAAAATAAAATGAAATGATTTGTACCTCCACACCTTTGTACAGTACAGTATTATATATCCTGTGAGCCAAAAGAACACTCAAAACTTTCTCTTGGATTGCCAAACAGTAATCTTTTACATCCCAACATCCATGCCAAAGCAAACTTTTATTAGTCCCTCTAAATGCTCCCTGTTTTCCATCCCATTTTATAGCTGATGCTTGTAAGCCCTTACGTTTTCATCTTCAGATACAGCATCCGTGGAAAGGGGAGAGCACCTTGTTTCAGGCTTGCTATCACATTCGTGCACCAACAGTGAAAAGTGAGAAGAGTTCAGAAGCTTCCGTTCTGTCAGCAGAAGTGCACACGTGCAGCCCTCCAGCATCACAAATCAGATTTAATGTATTTTGGCTTTTTAAACCTCTCCTTTAAATTCCCCAGCACACTGAAATGTCTACACACAGCTATTTGTTTGACTCAAGCAAATCTCGAGTATGTTGCTTTAATGTGTGACTCACAATAATGATCTTCAGGTTTCAGTAAATGTAATTCAGGAATTTGCAGTGTGTTTGTTACCCACAGCTGCCTGTGTGAGATTTCCCCACAGCAGAAAGGAGAGGAGCTTCATGAAATTGAGAGGCATGTGCACATTTACACAGGTGACAGCAGCGGCCACGTTATTAATACAGGATGTCACAGTAAAAAATCTCCTGTTTTACTCCACACATCTGACTGGGCAGCTGTTACACACAGATCTCAGGTTATTCCCATGAAATTGTTGGCAATAAAGTAGCCCTTCTCTGTGTGATTCATATCACTTCTGTTAGTATTTTTTTTTAAAGGATTCCTATCATGTACAAAATCACATTTCAGTGTTATGATTGTGTTATAGCACATATCGCTGCAGAGGTGAATTCTTTAGCAGCTCAGATAAATCTGTTCCTCTTCCATGCTCACCAGTTTAAAAAGGTATTACAGTTTTTTTTAAAATTTATACCTCTAATGGTATCTCTCCATTCAGAAAATTTGGTCGATCCAAAATACGATGGTAACAAGCAACATACATCATGCAAAGAAGGAGTGGTTAACTTGGCAGGAGGAACAGGATTGGAAATTGCAGGTACCGGTCCTGGTCAGAGACTTGCACGGACCGATTTGCATATGGAATCAAAACAGAGCTTATTGGGCGTGGAGAAAGGAGTGCAACGGTCCAGGGCTGTAACAGAGCTGTAGTGTGTAAAGTGTATTTTTATTTTCTCAGTCATGGTGTGTTGCTCCAGTTTAACCCCTGAGGTGCAGAGAGCAGTCATTGAGCTTTTTTCCTGCCCTTTCCTTCTTGCTCCATTTTCAACCCTGTGCCCTGTTAATCTCTATTACAAGCAAGGCATTCACAGTTCACATTTGCCATTTACCTCAATTAGATCTCATGTATCAACAACATCATTTTTGTATCGAAATAGAATATTAAACATTTATAATAAAGACATGATAAATAAGTATTGTTAAATATAAAATAAACAACGTTGTTGTCATTCTTCAAGTTTATTGTCTCAAATCTCAAATTGTGTGGGTGAATGCGTGTAGGTGTGTGTGTGTATATGTGTGTATCTGAGCATATGTATGTGTGTGTGTGTGTATGCGTACATATGTACTGTATATGTGTGTGTGCGTGTGTATGACTGGACCCAGATCTGGGCCTTATTGTGCCTTGCCTCCCTGCTGCTCCTCGCTGGTCGCTCCTGTGCCCCCTGCCCCCTGGGGTGTAGGTGCCTCACCCAAACCCTGGCATCCTCCACCTCTGCTCTGTCACACCAACCCTCTGCATGTCCTCCTTCACTACATCCATGAACCTCCTCTGTGTTCTTCCTCTTTTTCCTCCTTGCTGGCAGCTCTATCTTCATCTTTGAATGTCCTTCATCCTTTGTCCAATATATCCACTCTGCACATGTCCAAACCAGCTCAGCCTTGCTAACGCTCTAACTTTGTCTCCAAACTGCTCAACCTGAGCTGTCCCTCTGATGTACTCATTTCTAATCTTGTCCATCCTGGTCGCCCTCAATAAAGACCATAGCAGCTTCAACTCTGCCACCTCCAGCGTGGCCTCCTGTCTTTTTGTCAGTGCCACCATCTCCAAACCATGCATCATAGCAGGTCTCACTACCATCTTGTAAACCTTCCCTTTCACTCTTGCTGCTATCCTCCTGGCACAAATCACACTCGTCTCCACCCCCTCCCTGCAATCTCGTCTTCACTTAAACTCATCCACTTTCACTATCTCTATTCCTTGCATGGTCACTTTCCCACCTGTGTCCATTTCATTAACACATGAATTCTGTCTTGCTTCTACTGACTTTCATTCCTCTTCTCTCCAGTGCATACCTCTCTTCCACCTGCTCCCTTGTCTCACCACAGATCACAATGTCATCTCTAAGCATCATCGTGCACAGAGAATCCTGTCTGACCTAAACTGTCAGCCTGTCCATCACTACTGCAAACAAGAAGGAGCTCAAAGCATATCCCTGATGTAATCCCACACTACTTTGAACCCATCTGCCACTACTGCACACCTCACCACTGTCTTGTTGTCATACATGTCCTGCACCACCATGACATACTCACTCCTGACTTCCTCATGCAGTACTACAGTTTCTCTCTTCGCACCCTATCGTATGCTTTCTGCAGACCCACAAAGACACGTTGAAGCTCTTTCTGACCTTCTCTCTCCTTCTCCATCAACACTCTCAAAGCAAACAAATTAGATGAATGAAATGCTGGTTCAGCTCTTACTATTCTTTTCTCATTGCTCACTTTCAGTGTTCTCTTTTTCCCCACTCTCATTAATAGCTATTTGAAATGACTTTCTTTTGTTAACAGGTTGCCAATGTTTGATGATAATTTCTGGACTCATCATCATCTTTTTCCAGTTGTTGTGGCTTGTTATAATGAAATGACTAAAGCCAGCTGTTTGGGCCAGACCAGCTTTAACAGTTTGCACGGGGGTTCCGTTAAATGGTAGCATCTGTCTAATCTATTGCCATTTTAAAGCGTATAAAATTGATTTATAGCTTCCTGGCCTTAAAGATCAAACCACTGCTTTAGTGCCTCATGTCTGGACTCATTCTGATATCCAGCAGGGGGTGACTCATGCGGTTCCAAAAGGACATTCAATCGTCTAAAAGTCTGCAGGAAAACAACTCTTTTGTTCTCTTATCTATGATCTTATTAAACACTTTTGTGATAAGTTTTAAGTGATATTGTCTAAATTATGGTCCCGATGAGTCAAAAAGAAGAATAAAGCAGGTTATGCTTTGCCTAATGTGTGCTGCATCCTTCAGTTTCTCAGCCATGTCCGCACCTTTGCTTGTCAGGTCAAGATGGCAAAGGTGAAAATGCTCAAAGTTTACAATTAGACTTCACTAACCAGTGGGTGACATCAGAATGGCTACTTCCATTTATTCATTTATTCATTTATTTTTACACAGTCTGCGATTGCCATCCAGAAGCTGCAGTACCACCGCTGTAGTCAGTATACAATGTAACTGAAATTTACAGAAAATTATCTAATTTGAAATGAATTATTATGGATTTTGGACATTTTGAAAGAAATTATCTGTGTGAGTGCATTCAGTTAAAACTGTGCATGGGAGTTTTACAGAAAATGAATCAAGGACAAGAAGTCTTCAGATCAAAAAAGACAAGAACAAAAAAAAAAACATAGAAATGATGCATGTTAGTATGATGAGCTCCATCCACGTTTATGATGCAACTGCTGGGAATGTGATCTTACAGAAATGAGAAATGCATAAGATTGCCCTCAACCTAATGAACACCACAAATATAACCGCAATGAGTATGGAAATTGATATGAGTGCACTTCTCACATCATATATGAATCACCGAGCATTTGCATAAATTTCCATCCATCTATTATGCTGTCATGTGTGCAGAAAGTGTTGGGGGTGGGTGGGGGCAGGAATAAAGCATTAATGGTTACAAAATGATAAAAGAGGCCATCACTCTAAAGATTTTTTTTTTCATCTCAAAAGGTAAAATTAAAGTTACATTAAAAGAGATGCCATTCTTCAAGGTTCCAGTAATCTGTCAAGCCTGAGAAACAGACATCAAAAATCAAATGTACCCCTGTTTTTACAGGCAGTCAATAAAATTGGAAACATTTTAAATTCCGAGTCTCTGCCCACAGTAGCTTGTACTCAGATGAAACTGTCCACTTTTCCTGATTCCACAGCAAGGTCCTAAACGGCTTTTTAAAAGCACAAAAGAGCGCCGCACGAGCCCTTCAAGCAAGCTGGTGCTCTGACGCCCTCCCTGTGCCGGTTGGGGCCCTATTTCCCAAAACATTTGAAGTCTGAGAAGATCTTAACTGATGGTCTTAGATCATTTTAGGCTTAAGATGCTACTGGGAAGCAGAGACCAGGTCAGGCTATTGTTTCTTCCACCACTGGGGAGCAGTGGTATAATGAGTCGGTAATTGCAGCCACTATATAAATGTCACTGTTGCTTTGGGGATTTATGATACACACACTTGAACAAGGGTAACTGTGTAAGTGAGTGGAATTGGTAAGAGTACATTCATTGAGCTTTTTCATGAGCCAAGTGAAGAGGATAAGCTTGTGCCACTGTGCCTGATATGATGCTTGACACAGGTTATTAAGATGGGAATACATTGACCCTCAAAATCAGCTGCTGCCCACTCATCTCACCTTTTCAGTTAAAAGGCAGTTAATGCAGAAGGTGTGACATGTAATTAGATTTAGTTTCATAGTATTATGGAAATGGTGGCTTAAAATCTGTTTCAGTGCCATGAAATCTAATTAAAATGAAGGGTAGAGATACGGGGGGTGGGGAGCAGCCGTTACAGGTTACATCACAGTACCTATTTCATTTCGATTCAAGGCAAGACTTCATTCAAGGCTGTGGACAGCTATCCAGCTAAACTAGCTCAGTGGTTCTGAAATGTTTCTGTTACAAGAAACTGCATTTATGAAATCTGCCATTTCCATAGACCCCTCATAAATAGCAATTCTAAGCCTGATCAGCTCCCAGGATACATATTTATCCTTTTGGGATAGAAGGGAGGATTATTGTTTTATTTTTTTGTGATCTGATATTTATGGAAGCTGAGGATACCATACCATATATATACCATACCATATACAGTGCCTTGCGAAAGTATTCGGCCCCCTTGAACTTTTCAACCTTTTGCCACATTTCAGGCTTCAAACATAAAGACATAAAATTTTAATTTTTTGTGAAGAATCAACAACAAGTGGGACACAATCGTGAAGTGGAATGAAATTTATTGGATCTGTCAAACTTTTTTAACAAATAAAAAACTGAAAAGTGGGGCGTGCAATATTATTCGGCCCCCTTGCGTTAATACTTTGTGGCGCCACCTTTTGCTGCAATTACAGCTGCAAGTCTCTTGGGGTATGTCTCTATCAGTTTTGCACATGGAGAGACTGAAATTCTTGCCCATTCTTCCTTGCAAAACAGCTCGAGCTCAGTGAGGTTGGATGGAGAGCGTTTGTGAACAGCAGTCTTCAGCTCTTTCCACAGATTCTCGATTGGATTCAGGTCTGGACTTTGACTTGGCCATTCCAACACCTGGATACGTTTATTTGTGAACCATTCCATTGTAGATTTGACTTTATGTTTTGGATCATTGTCTTGTTGGAAGATAAATCTCCGTCCCAGTCTCAGGTCTCTTGCAGACTCCAACAGGTTTTCTTCCAGAATGGTCCTGTATTTGGCCCCATCCATCTTCCCATCAATTTGGACCATCTTCCCTGTCCCTGCTGACGAAAAGCAGGCCCAAACCATGATGCTGCCACCACCATGTTTGACAGTGGGGATGGTGTGTTCAGGGTGATGAGCTGTGTTGCTTTTACGCCAAACATATCGTTTTGCATTGTGGCCAAACAGTTCGATTTTGGTTTCATCTGACCAGAGCACCTTCTTCCACATGTTTGGTGTGTCTCCCAGGTGGCTTGTGGCAAACTTTAAACGAGACTTTTTATGGATATCTTTGAGAAATGGCTTTCTTCTTGCCACTCTTCCATAAAGGCCAGATTTGTGCAGTGTACGACTGATTGTTGTCCTATGGACAGACTCTCCCACCTCAGCTGTAGATCTCTGCAGTTCATCCAGAGTGATCATGGGCCTCTTGGCTGCATCTCTGATCAGTCTTCTCCTTGTTTGAGATGAAAGTTTAGAGGGACGGCCGGGTCTTGGTAGATTTGCAGTGGTCTGATACTCCTTCCATTTCAATATGATTGCTTGCACAGTGCTCCTTGAGATGTTTAAAGCTTGGGAAATCTTTTTGTATCCAAATCCGGCTTTAAACTTCTCCACAACAGTATCTTGGACCTGCCTGGCGTGTTCCTTGGTCTTCATGATGCTCTCTGCCACTCGGAACAGAACCCTGAGACTATCACAGAGCAGGTGCATTTATACGGAGACTTGATTACACACAGGTGGATCCTATTTATCATCATCAGTCATTTGGGACAACATTGGATCATTCAGAGATCCCTCACTGAACTTCTGGAGTGAGTTTGCTGCACTGAAAGTAGAGGGGCCGAATAATCTGGCGCGCCCCAGCTTTTCAGTTTTTTATTTGTTAAAAAAGTTTGACACATCCAATAAATTTCATTCCACTTCACGATTGTGTCCCACTTGTTGTTGATTCTTCACAAAAAATTAAAATTTTATATCTTTATGTTTGAAGCCTGAAATGTGGCAAAAGGTTGAAAAGTTCAAGGGGGCCGAATACTTTCACAGAGGCACTGTATACCATCTATAACTCAAAGTTTCTAGTTGAATAACTTGAAATTTCAAGTTAATAACTTAAAAATTTGAGAGAATAACTCAAAATTTTGAGTTAATGAGTCAAAAATCTTTAGTGAGTTCTGCTAATCAGGAAGCTCTGTGCAGGTATGTTATTTCTTTGTTACTTGGAAGCAGAAGGCGGAAGGCATCAGCTGTCCAACAGTTTGACATGAACACCAGTGATTCCACAGCTTTTATGCCGTTATCGTTCGCTAGAAGGCATTCAAAGCCTTCATCATTCAAAGAACCTGCCGCCAATTTGTTCGTGTTCCTATACATTGGTAGCTCACTGATACCGATACGACCTCACGGATTGATGGAATTATACTTTAATATGTGTCCGTTACCGTCCTCTGGTTTCTTTTCAGAATAAAGAGCATGAAAACAATTCTGGTGGGAAATTCAAAATCCCAGACACTGTGTTGACTTATGTCAACACGCAAATGACATGTATTTAAAAAACAAACAAACAAAAATTGACGTGCAAGCTTAAATCTGCTGTCATATTTGAAATCAGTGTTAAACTTTTTTTTTTTTTTTTTTTTAAAAAGCTGGTCTGAAGCTCCCAGTAGCAGGCAAAATATTTTTTTTTCTAGATTCCTGTTGGTCTACAGGAATAATGAATGTTAACCAGTTGCCACCGCCATGGTTGTGTTTTCCTACAAAATGCACATTGTCATTGGAAACTGTTTTAAGAAGTCCACATTTGTCTACTCTTATCGTTACTTTGTGTGCAAATCTTTGATGGTGGCATCCAAGAAAGGACAGAGTGCAGTTCTCAGCTAGTCCAACCAAAGTGAACTATAATGGCTCCAAGAACAAGTTATTCCCCACAGGCTCCCATGCTAAAATAGCCAACTTTAGTTATGTTTAGAGCACGGGACAAAAAGTAAATGCAACAACTGTATGCATGAGTTATTATTTTTATTTCACCTCAGTAAACACATTCCCGATAACTTTATAGGCTCAATCATCTCGTTTAAAATATTGTTGAATAAATTTAGTAAATGATTGACCACTTTTAGAGTCAACAAGGAGGATAAAGCCGGGAATGCTCATGATGATAAATTGCAATTAACTCAACTGTTTTTGTAATGTTGGTGCCTTTTGGAGCATCTTTAATAGAATAATCAGACAAATAATATGGCTTATTGTGGATAAATGTATTATTGTATTGTACTGGTCTATTACCACTAATTAGCAGGTATCTATGTCTGTTCATCTTGTGAACCAAGCTTGCTAGTTCTAGTTCTAGTGTGATGTCGCAGTGACTAAGTCCATCTTTTATTTATAGTCTATTGGTCCAAAAACTACTTGGAAATTCAACTTTGGAAAATAACTGAATGCACCATGCTCCATATTTGGTACCTTTACCAGTCACTCCCTAATGTTGTCACTCCAGCTACCATTGCTGCTGTTGCGGTCAGCATGCACCAGCAGACACTGTCAGCGCTGTGACCTGTCAGCACAGCAATAGCTGGAACACACAAACTGGTCACCAGATTCGTCTATGAAATGAATGGGGGGGGGGAGTTATGATCTAGCCATCATAGAGTGAACATGACAGGAGAGAGGGGAAGAGAACAGGAGAAGAGATGAGAGGAGATGAGATGAGCAGTGTGACAGACAGATGAGATATCAAAAGAGCTGCCGGAGGAGCGAAGAAGAGGAGAGTTTCAGACAGATAAGACACAGAGTTAACACAGTTTGTCACAGTTTCAAAGGAGTTTTTGTCACACAATAAAAGCAGGAGCTGTGAGTGTCGGGGCGATCAAGTTTCAAAACTGAACAGAGCACTGGAAACCTACAATATAGGAAATAAGCACGTTAAATGTTTCGAGGCTCTCGTTTGTTTTGGCGGATTTTAGCTCTGCTAAAAAAGAAACTGAAGTAAATGAGAACTTGGATTGTATTTATTTTGTGGTGTTGATGTGATGTTCTGAATGGATTTGGTAGAGAACAGTGGCTTACATTTGATATTATTTTTAAATCTGAAAAATAACTCAAATTTGATACAACGAATTGGTGAAAATGCAAAGATTTCTGGTGCCCCAGTCGTTTCTAAAAAATGCCAATAGATATACTGTATGCATTGCATGTGCTTGTGAGTGTGGAAAGGACTGTGAAACTGTGAAGGAATCGCCACAGTATGCAGACTAATGTGTTTGTACATTGAGTACATTAGATCAAGTAGGTGGTATGTAAACTGGCATTATTTATTTATGTCATAATGTTTATTTCTAAGGCTGCCACCAACCATGCTGTTCCTTGCCACTGAGTAGTTGTAATTTAATTATGTATTCTTGGGGACATCAGAAAATGATTTGAGTTCCAGGGCTGAGACAGAATATTGTAAGTAACATTGTTAACACTGTGCCCAATACAGGTATTTCTCTAGTACCAACATGCACGTGCAACAAGCAGTTAGAGAGTTAGAGAAGCCACTTACACATGGTAGACCTTATTTGAGGTCCCTTCAGAGTTTGCATGTTGCCTGCTTGGAGATGTTCCCTCATGAGATGTCACAGTTTGAACTCCCTGCTTAATTAGTAACCATGGGGACTTTCTTTGCTATGTTATATTTGTTTACTTTGTGTAAAAAAAAAAGAAAAAGACCAACACTGGGTGATTATAACATTGGTTGACAAATCGGTGGGATATTCTATAATTCACATAATTTTATCATAAAATATCAGAGAGCTTTCTCTTAGGAGATTATCATTCAATTGAGCTTCTCTCTCTCACATTGCAGCATCCTTTACCTACAAAATAAAGTGTCTTACTGGAGGTACACCAAATAAGATGGAACTGGACTGAACAACTTTCAAGCAGAAAGTTTGGTGTTGCACCTGCTCACTGTCTTAACTCTTAATTCTACTGATTAATTATTATCATATCCTAACCAGTTGCCATCAATCCATCTCTCCATGTTCTGCTTATCCAATTCTGGGTTGCAGGGGGTGGCTGGAGCATATCCCGTAGGGCAAGGGGGGGGGGGGCAGGGTACATCTTGAACTGGTCACTGGTCTGCCACAGGGCTCCATGACAGTGTGACCCAATGTAACAGCAGAGCATGTAATAGATACGCTGGTCCACCATGCATGCTTTGCCTGCCCGAGGTGTGAAATGGACATGCATGCATTTTATTCATATTGCAGTACCAGCAGGGGGTCCTATTTTATTTAAAGCCAAGCTAGATGACTGATATGCGTTTAGATTTGACCTCCCTTCACCTACTGTCTCGTCTTTCTTGTCTTTTCTTTTTCTTAAGTAATCTTGGTAGTGTAGTATCATTGAAATGACTGAGAATCAAGAAAGGGCTGGGAGCAGCTTGCATGCATGTCCATTTCACGCCTAGCACAGTCAAAGCATGACATCCACACGGTGGACCGGTGTGATATTGCCCTTGGTGTAAAGCTACAGTATAGTGTCAATACATTATGTGCCTCATCCAACATAAATCACAGTATACAAGACAGAATTAATATTCAGCAGCCATATGATGGAATTCTGTAACCTTATCTGTCACATGCTGAAAGGTAATTTGTGAACCTGGAACATATAGCTGCACAGATACTGCTGCATATATACATGTCATTAACACTAATGAAGCTGACAGCAGATGTGCAGCGCCACACGGGAAAATCTCTCGTCCTCATCTTTCTGTCCACTGTTACCTCCTTTAAAAGTCTGCCAGTTTTCTGCTGGCCTGCCTGCATGAGTACTTGGGGATGCACATTCATTCTCTTCTTCTTCTCTGAACACCCTTCAGTGCTCTGGACTCTCGTGACTAGTTACCACCGTAAAAACAAGCCATAGCTGTCGTCACGTTCTCCCCAGTGACTCACGCTATCTGCCACCGGAAAATCCTCTGTGTCTCAGCTCTTATCCTCTCGTGCTGTCTAAACTGGTCATCTAAGCTCCACCGGGGGATGCGCTGAGAGGTGTGATCAATAGGTCACACTAGAGAGAGGCTTTCCCTGTTTCTCTGCTATCGTCTTGATACTGATTGACTTAAAATAGGCAAATACCCTTGTTCTGAAGGATCCCCCCTTCTATTGCCATATCTGTCTTGATCTGTTCTCTCCGGTGGCCCTGTCCCAGTCCCTCCTCCCCCTCAGTTTTCCTTGCATTTCATTTCTCAGCTTGTTTCTAAGTGACAAGCCAAGACTGAAAGGAGCTTACACACAATATACTGCAGTTGCTGTTTGGGTTTTCTTTCTTTGAAAAAAAAAAAACTTTTCAAAGGTAAACAAGAGCCAGTAATTGAAAAACAACTCTGCAAAAATCAATTTCAAGGCCAACAGAAAGAAAAAACTAAACCAGACGGAGCAGTGGTTACAAATTATTTGCTGCAGTTTTTAAGAATTTTAGCTTTCACCTTTGCTTTAGTTTAGAGTTACAGTCAATTGCGCTTATAAAGACTTTTAGGTAACAAAGTCAGCAGTAGAACAAATTCCTATTCCTTTAAACCTGAATCAAAAAAGGATCAAAGTGACCTAAAAATAGATCAAAACAAACAGTAAAATCAGTCAGACAAATAGGAACGAGCAAAGATTTGTCAAATTAACAAGATGTTATGTATCCACAAAGGTATGTGAAGAATTTCATTCCATTTCATTTACTCACTGACACTGTGTGGGAAGATGTATCACAGCTTGCACTTGCCATGTTGGACCGGTACACATGGCAACAAGCAAAAACCAGTGGGAGCATCACAGGAAACCTATCTTAGGAGCAGAGATTGCAGAGGGAAGAAACAGAAACCATACTGGGGGAAATTAGCAGAGGGCTTTTATTATGGCTACAGAGTGACACATTTACAGTATATAGGTTATGGTTTAAGCAGGGTGGCAGTGAATGGTAAGCGCAAAGCCTAGACTGTTTGAAGCCTTCTGGAAATTATCAGGAGAAAGAGAAAAGAAAGTTCAGAGAAGAGATTGAGACAGTTCAAGGACTCCCTCATTACCAAAGAACAGCATCCCTTTGTTACAGATAAAACTCCAGGATATGACAAGTTATAAAGACTCACACCAATCAGCATCTCCTTCAAGGTTCTTACACATGTTCTATTGTAATATAGCTTTTTGATATATGTAGACATGGCAGAAAATCTATACTGGATGTCTGTGATCTTCTCCAGGCCACGGGCGGCACTGCATTAAACGACGGGCGTGATTCTGTCCTGGAAATCATTTAAAATGGACTGAAGAAAAATGGAAAAATGCTCTGGTCAGAATCAATCAAAATCAAAATTTGAAATTCTTTTTGGAAAACATGGACACTGTATCCTCTGGACTAAAGAGGAGAGGGACCATCCGGCTAGTTATCTGCACTCAGCTTAAAAGGCTGCATCTCTGATGGTATGGGGGGGGGGGAGTGGATCAGTCCCTGTGGAATTGGCAGCTTGCACATCTGAAAAGGCACCATCGGTGTTGAAAGGTATGCTCACATCCAGATAATGTATTTTTCAGAGAAGACCTTGCACATTTCAGCAAGACAATACTAAACCATAAACTGCAGCTATTACACCAGCATGGCTTCATAGTAGAGGAGTCAGGGTGCTGATCTCGGTTGCCTGCAGACCTTTCACCAAATGAAAATATTTGGCGTATTGTGACACAAAAAAAAAAAATACAACAAAGAATATCGAGGACCACTGAGCAGCTAGTATCTGAGAAGAATCAGAGAAGAATGGGACAACATTCCTCTCTCAAAAGTCCTGCAGCTGGTCTCCTTAGTTCCCAGACATTAAGAGACTGTTGCTAGAAGATGAGGGGATACTAGACAGCGGTAAACATGACCCTGAGATATGTCGATCAGGGCCATGTTTAGAAAACATATGTTTTCTATGTTCTACTGTGAGTAAAATATGGGTTTGCAAAATCATTGTATTTTACCCCCCCAACACTTTTGGAAATGGGTTTGTAAATTAAAATAAAGGAAAGAACAATGGTTACCTTATAGTGCACTCAACAGCCCACTCAGATACAGAACAGCTACAATTAGGATTAGTGTAGACAAACACAGCTCTCTGAAACTCTTTGAGGTGCAGACACATTCACCTCCAGCCTGCGATAGCTCAGGGAACAACCTACTGCAGATCCATGAGCTGCACATCCTTTGTTTCAAAAGCAATCATTCTTTGAACTGCACTGTCATTTCCCTCAGGAGACCTGATTTCAGCATTAAAACACTGGGAGAGGAAATGGTTCCCACGCCTCGGCCTTTCAATCACTAATCCTAATCAGACAGCTCTAGATGGTAGGAGTATGTGTGGTCTATTGTGTGAGCGTGCATATGGGTACATGCGTATGTGCATGTAGGAGGAGGATGGTCAACAAAATGCTAACCCGGATTATGTTTCCTCAATCAAGTGATGAGGGGGTTTAAACATTGACAGCTCCTCATCTCATTTAGGTGTACCTCATTTCAGGCTTCCAGTGAGCTGAGTAGAAATAAATCTCTGAAAACAAGCTCTGCCAGTAAAGATCAATTAGAGATGCAAATTTTACTGTGCATTCAATTTTAAAATATTTCATGGGAAACCCCTATCAAATTTAGAAAGAAAGTAAAACGTATATCCATATCAAGAAAATAAAGCTAGGATTTAAAAACACTCATTAAGGGTTTTTTTTCCCCATGAATTGTAGGTTCTGAGTGCATTTCTGAAGTTCTGATTTTTTTTTTAATACCTTAGAAAGAATTTGTCTGTCCAGACACTCGTGTACTGTGTGCCATTTTCACCATCTACAATTGTGGTCGATAGGTGAGCAACAAGGGCCCTCTACTCCACTCGACCCAAAAATTTGTGGTGATGCTGACACCTCTGCTTGTTTTGTGCTTTAGGTTCTGGTCTATCTGGTGAAGTGGAAATCTGGTGAAGAGGCAGCATTCATGAATGTTTTGTGCAGAGTAGAAAAAGGAACATTGTAGTGAAGAAATCTGTCTGAGTCACCCTCTGCTATATCAAGTTGGATTTCAGGTTATGGTTCTGCATCTGTTTGCGTAGCGCTTTGACTACAAAGAGAGAGAAGAATTATACGATTTCAACCACTGCAAACACACTTTTGTGTGTAGTCCTCCAAAAACAGCACATTGCATGTTGATGCTGTGCTTCAAGGTTAGATATTGACTGGTTATAAAAGTAGTTCCTTCAGTGGAGTAGTGGTTAACACATTTGCTTAGCAAGTGAAAGACCTATTACATGCTTTGTTGTGATACTGGGTTGAGGTAGAACACACATTTCTTTCATACTGCCTCCTTGTGACAGTATGGTCGTGGATACACCTTCTGTGTAACCTTGTAGTTTCTGTAGTTTCTGTATCAGGTTTACATATGAGATCATAATAAAAACATATCTAGCCCTTTCTGGGTCTTAAAATCAGGTAAATTCAGTCTAAGATGAACAGCAGCACATGATGTATTTGGCTGTGCCATTATTTATTTAACAAAAAGTAAACCAATATGCGGGCAGCACAGTGGTGTGGTGGTTAGCACTGCTGCCTCACAGTTGGAATAACAGCTAGAAGGCCTGGGTTTGGTTCCACCTTGGCCCAGGCCTCTCTCTCTGTGGAGTTTGCATGTTCTCCCCGTGTCTGTGTGGGTTTCCTCCGGGTAATCCGGTTTCCTTCCACAGTCCAAAGACATGCACTTACTGGGTTTAGGTTAACTGACCACTCTAAATTGCCCATGGGTGTGAATGTGAGTGGTTGTCTGTCTCTCTGTGTTAGCCCTGCGACAGGCTGGTACAGGGTGTACCCTGCCTCTCGCCCTATGACAGCTGGGATAGGCTCCAGCCCCCCCGCGACCCTGAACAGAATAAGCGGAAGAGAATGGATGGATGGAAACCAATATGCAGAAGCAGTGTGTGAAAAAACTAAGTACACCCCATGATTCAGTAGCTAGTAGAAGCAGCTTTATAAGCAATAACTTGAAGTAATCATTTTCTGTATGACTTTATCAGGCTCTCACAGCATTGTGGAGGAATTTGGGCCCACTCTTCTTTGCAGTTCAATGAGGTTTGTGATCATTCATTTATGCACTGCTCTTTTAAAGTCCCACCACAGCATTTTCGATCGAGTTGAGGTCGGGACTTGGACTGCGCCAGTGCAACACCTTGATTCTTTTCTTTTTCAGCATTGTCATACTGCATGACCCAATTTTGGCCAAACATTAGCTGTTGAACAGATGGTGTCATATTTGACTCGAGAATCCTTTGGTGCACAGAGGAGTTCATTTTGGTCTCATTTGTCCAAAGGACATTGTTCCAGAAGTCTTGCAGTTTGTTCAGATGGGACTTTGGAAACTTAAGCTGTGCTGCCATGTTCTGTTTAGAGAGAAGAGCCTTTTTCCTGGCAACCCTTCCAAACAAGCCATACTTGTTCAGTCTTTTTCTAAATGCTCTGTCATGAACTTTAACATTTAACATGCTATCTCAGACCTGTGTTTTTATTGGGGTTTTTTGTCTTATTTTGGCAATTTTTCTGAGCATTGCACAGTCTGACCTCTGGGTTAATTTACTGGATATCCACTCCTGGGAAGAATGGCAACTGTCTTGAATGTTATCCACTTGTGAATATTTTTTCTCATTGTAGTATAATGACTTCAAGTTTGGAAATGACCTTTTAACCCTTCTGATATAGGTTTGCCTTGACAATTGCTTGTAAGATTATTTCAGATGTAGTTTCTCCCTGGCAATGTATTAAAACACATCTGAATGCTCTAGACAGGAGCACATGGCTGCTACTCAGCCTCATAATTCCAATGGAAGTGATAAGAGTGTACTTAGTTTTTCACACACTGCTTCTGTGTTTTGGCTTTGGTTTTGTGTTTTTGTTACCTAGTTATGTCAGTTGTTGTTGTTCACTTGCCAAGAACCAGATTATTTAAACACACAAAGACAGATGTCAGTGTTGCTGTTTGTCTTAATAGATTTACATTAACAAAGAGGAAAATCATCACAATATTACATTTATAGGGGAAAACATATAACCTCCTAAGAACGCTCAGTAAAAAGTGCATTACATTCATATTGACCATCCACATATCAGCTGAGACCATTCAGTGTTCTCCATGACAGAATCATGCCTGTTTTTAATGAAGATCACGAGTATCCACCACTGATGTCTGGCCTTGTGTCTTGCGCACAGTGATTTCTTCTGATTCTCTGAATCTTTTGATGATATTATATACTGTAAATGATGGGATATTCAAAGTCTCCACAATTTTGCATTGAGGAACATTATTCTGAAATTCTTCCCCAATGTGTAGATGCACTAATTTTGCAGACTTGTGAACTGTTGCCCATTTTTACCTCTGAGAAACTCTGCCTCTCTCTCTTTAAGATGCTCTTTTTATACCCAGTCATGTTAAAGACCTGTTGCCAGTTATCCTAATTAGTGGCAAAATGTTCCTCCAGCTGTTTCTATTCAGTACCGCTTACTTTTCCAGCCTTTTGTTGCCCCCCCCCCATCCCAACACTTTAGAGATGAGTTACTGCCATCAAATTAAAAATGAGCTAATATTTTTCTTGTAATGGTACATTTTCTCTGTTCAAGCATATTTTTAAACTGATAAATGTTTTTATGCAAATAAAATGTGGGTGTGAATTGAGATTTGCAAAGCACTGTATTCTGTTTTCACCTACATTTTACACAGCGTCCCAGCTTTTTGGAAATGGGCTTGTAGATTTAAAGGGAAACCTTTACCTTTACCACAATATTTTTACCACATGTTTACAGGTTTTATGCAAAGCAGCCTAACAAAAAAGCTCTTATAATTACCTCAAGTTTTCAGACTGATCAATCCCCAAAGTCAAGTACTATCTGATGTTAGCCACCTGCTCACCGCATCAACATTTCATTTTTTTTTTCATGCTGGCTGTAAGAGTTGTACACGTTGTGATTTATAGAAAGAAAAGTACTGAGCAGAGTAGCGCTCCTCTCCATAGAGTCAAGTTGACAGGATTTATTTATTTTGTTCGCCTGAGTCAAGCAGTAACCATAGCAGCAGAAACTTTACAGTGAGAGGCCACAGGACAGTAGATTCTTCTTGAAGTTAACTATCGATTGAGCAGTTCAAGCGTGCTGCGTTCAGTGCTGGCATAAGCAGTGGAAAAGACAAATCTGTGTTACATTTTTTTTTTTTTTGTTTAAAAGGCATTGCAACAAAACAATGCTTGACCAACTTGCTGAGAGAGAAAGTAATGACAGCTGAAGGATACAGACTAAAGATTCATTTAGATGTGTAGAGAATAAATTAGGGGTGGAAATCCTGACCAAATTGAGCTGATGGAAGTTTAACAGTGACACTGATTTTGTCCTGTACTTGAAAGGTCGGTTTAGGCTAACAGCACTCGCTGATAGAACCAATAACTGAGGGTGAAAAGCAGCATTCAGACTAGCACAGCAGGGAGAAGATTGTCAGACATCTGAGGAGGATTAATTTATGATGTAATGTATGCTTACACTCTAATGTATGCTTGAATTAAGTATTAAAAATATGAAAAAAAACAAAACAAAGTGAGTAGGATTCAGCAGCTTCCTGCAGTGTCTGTGAGTAAATCTCCCTTCTGTCATTGCTAAAGAAGCTGGATTTCAATGTATGCATTGTGCTCTGTTAGCATTCTGCTTATGCCAAGGTCAAGCAGTTGAGGTCTCATTTTCATATAGTCACACCCTTGGCAATGTCAATCAGCCACATGTGAGCAGGAGCAGCGAGACAGAGAGTAGGAATGTGGGCACAGGACAAGACTAAGTCTTTCCATGCTTAATGGTCTGATTAATAATAAACCCCCTGCCTAATTATGAAATGGTAAAAACTAATGAGATTTCTGACACCGGTTTTATAATGAGCATATTAGCAATTCCACTCTTTGTCTCTGCCACACAAATGATATCATCTGCATATGTCATGTTCCTTGAAGCTTGCACAACACATGAATATGAAACTTTTGCATATGCTGTCTCTGCTGCTAACAGGTGTTCAGAGGAGGAAGTGACACCACTGATCCTATATCTCTCCCTGAGCAACTCACTCATATTATTCAAGTCTTCACATTGACATGCAGGTTTTTTCAAATACAACCCCAGTTCCAAAAAGACTGAATGCTGTGTATAAAAAAAAACAAACAGAATGCAGTTATTTGCAAATCTCATTAAACCCATGTTTTATTCACAATAGAAGAAATGTTTGAACTAAGAAAATGCACCATTTTTAGAAAAAAAAGAAAGGTAATTTTGACCTTGATGGCACAAACACATCTAAAAATGTTAGTAGCATCCTCTTTTCTTTTAACAGCAGTCTATAAACATTTCAGATTGATTTTCCCCACTCAGCGACACACCTATCAAAGAAAAAACTTCAGACTGGCGACTCTATTCTTAGTAAAGTGAAGCTAGACACGTTAGCGACGATAGTGGATTGTATTTCTTGGGCCAGAGGAGGCGACACTAAAGCAAATTTAACACTGCTGGCTAAAGACAAGTGTAGATTTTGTAAGACTGTAATTCAGCAATATTGGCACACGGTTATCAAGTTACTAAATTAATATTGATAAAACAATAATTTTTGCTGGTCCCCCTCCCCAATCGGAGCAGTAGTGATATGTTTAGCTGCATGTTCTCTTTAAACCCTGGCTGGCTGAGTGGTGTCCAGAAAATGACAAGGGTTTCATAGATAATTGGGAAACTTTCTGGGGAAAACCTGGTTTTACTGACTCGATCCCATCTTAGATGGAGCAGCTCTCTTTTCTAGAAAGCTGGCCATATTCATTATATACACCCCAACATGTCACTATGCAGAGTTGGGACCAGGAAACGGAGTTACATGCCTCTCTGCAAGCTTCTCTCCTTCTGTCATCTCCACAAAACCCTGTCCACATAGAGACTGTGTCTCCCACCAGATATACCACCAGTATACCACCAAGTATACAAATTCATAATTGATCAAGATATTTATTTATTCTGACTTACAGAGACCTGGTTACAGCAGGATGAATAGGTTAGTTTAAATGAATCAACACCCCCGAGTCATGCTAATTGTCAAAATCCTTAAAGCGCCGGCCGAGGTGGAGCAGTGGCAGCAATCTTTTACTCAAGCCAACCAAAAACCCAGATAGAGTCTTAATTCATTTGAAAGCCTAACACTTGGCCCTGTACATCCTAATTGGAAAAGTAAAAAACAAAAAAACAAAAAAACAAAAAACAAACAAACAAAAACAATTTTAGTTACTACTTCTGTCATCTCATTTTTCAGACTTTTTTAAAAAAATCTAATTTAGTGCTCAGTTCTGATAATATAATTATAGTAGGTGATTTTAACATCCATGTAGATGCTAAAATCACGTGACCCTGAACCATCCTCTAGTTATGATGCAACCTCTCAGGCTGCCAGGGAGCTTTCCATGATGTACTGTTTCTTTTTCACTCATCTCTTTTCTCTTTCTGTATTTGGTGTCTGCTCTCTTTTCTTTCCCCTCACCCCCAACCGGTGGCAGCATGGCTGCCCCTCCCTGTGTCTGGTTCTGCTAGTGGTTTCTTCCTTTTAAAAGGGCTTCCTGTTAAAAGTTTTTCCTCTCCACTGTTGCTAAGTGCTTGCTCCTAGGGTGGGCATGTGATTGTTGGGGTTCTTTCTAATATAGTAGGGTTTTACCTTGCAATATAAAGCACCTCAAGGGGACTGCTCTGTTGTATTGGTGCTTTATAAATAAAACTGAGTTGAACTGATTTGAGGGTGAGTTAAAACTGTTTCCCAAAGTTTGCCTTCTTTGAATCATCCTCCCTTGATACAGACTGCCCTCCGCAATCTCATGCTTGAGTTCCTACATGGCAAATCTCCATAGTGAGGCCTTGGTGTGTAGGAATGGGAAAAATGGTTGGTTGCGTGTGGAATCAGCACCAGAGCAGAGGCGCGTGATATCATGTTTAGACAGGGGGAATTCAGCTGTGGGAATTAGTAGGGCCCTTAAGCTCAAATGCAGCAGATGATCCGGTGACCTCATATAAAATGGTATGCACACTGACAAAAACATTATACCGATGATCACCTGTCTGTACACTTTAATTTTTTAGTGAAGCGCTTACTTTCACACCTGCAGTTGTGAATTTAGGTAACACTTGAAAGGGTTTGGATGTTGGTCAACTGATTTAAAGTGTGACTGGTTGGAAGCTTTAGATTACTTGCTAAATGTTTAGGTCTGGAGTAGGAATTTGCAATTTTGGAGCACGATCACAATAGGAAAGAACTGTTATAATTTCAAGAACATTTTCATATTTAATGCAGATTTAAACAAACAGCTGAACTACTGGAATCAAAATGTTTTTGGTATGGGATTTAAAGGTATTCATTTTACTGAGGAGGCAGTTTCTTACATTAAACTTTTCCCACCCAACCTTTTTTGTAACTGGAAATCTTATCGTGAATTAGTCATATTCTGTTTCCATTAGAAAATGAGACAACAGCTCTGCTACAAGCTACAAGATGAGACTGTTACAGATTAGTCAGAACTGTATAATTTCTAAGGGCTGAACTTCAGATACGTTGTGTACAAATTATATATATAAACAGTTCTGAACTTGACGATGCTTGTCATATTAACACATGTAAAGGTTGGTATTGCGTCTGTGTGTGCTTGAGTGATGAACAGCAGGCTATATGGAGCAGTACAAGTACTGGAAGTGTAGCAGATGTTTCACCACATCATCTGCTAATATGCTCTGGGTATCAGCAGAGGTCCATTCATGCTCAAGCAGTTATTTTTTCATTTGAAGCCAAAAACATACTTAACCCTACCAGGCTTAGATTACCATATAAAAGTGCAATTTATTATTTTTAATAAATATCTGTCAAAAACAAAGGTGGACAGACAGCCCCAAATGTATGAAAATGATGCTAAAACAGTAAAATTTTTCTCTTTTTTTTAAATAAGAAAATTGTCAGGGAAAACATATGTAGCATGTGGACATGAAGAACTATCTTGTAGCTTTGTTGGTGCTACAAGAAAAGTAGTGCTGGCTTTATAAAAGAAACTGTGATTATTGCTTCCACCCACTTTAAATCAAAATATAATTGCTTAATTCACTTTCCAAAAAACAAACAAACAAAAAGCAATTTAAAAGAGAATAATTAAATGAACGTAATAAAATGCAGATATGATATGGATTAAAAGACCCTAAGAACTCCGTGTGTTAAGGATGCCTGTTGCAGAAAGCCACAGTGAAGCCATAAACCTTTGCAAACAACAATAAAGCAACATTAAAATGTATTTATGCATCGTCAAACTATGTCAGTGCATGTGATAAATTCCCAAAGATGAGATGGAAATATGACTTTGTTCCTCCTGTAAACTGATATGGAATCCCTTTTGCACAACTGAATAACATCTTGCTGGAATACATAATCTGCAGCTCATTAGCAAAAAGAAACTGCTGTGTTCAGATGGAGGGGCACAGCGGTAGATGGCATGGGCTGATGAAGGTGAAAATTTTTGAAGCGATGGAGCAGACAGCAACATTCAGCTGTGCTATTTATTAGTCAGTTTATCTAATTACTTAGTGTATAATCAGAGCTCAAATTGCTGATCTTCATGTAGCCAAGATGCAGGCATTGCAGTGTCAGGAAATTGTAACTTGACTGATGGAGAGCGACAGTAAGCTTTGCTTAAGATTCCTCTAAAACTTTAGAGCCTGTAGTGTGCTCAAGCAACCATTTGGTTACATCAGTGTGTGTCTGAGCAATGTGGTATTTCCTCCTTGCAGCACCCAGTGCCGACCTCTCCAGCTTCTAAAAGGCAACAGCTTTTCTTGTAGCCAGGCAACATAAAACTAGTCTGTGTTCATTTCTATCTTTTACCATTTGACTCTTTTAAATGTAGTGCAAGCATCACGCTGAATCACGCTTGGTACTGCCGGTCACCACATCAATCTTTTTCAATTCGCGCCTCGTCGAGTTGTACTTGTTGTGACATCTGTTTCCTGCCTCATTACGTGAGTTACGAGTGAACGTCTATCGTGGTGGGTTTTGTGTTTCTCACAGCACAGATATTAGGTGTCAGGCTTTTTATGTTCACACAGAAACCGCTACACGGATGTGCGTGTTAGAAGTTAAAAGTAAGAATTTCGACGCCATGACCTTCAGGGAATACAATGAATTACCAGTTGTTTGATGGCTTTGCATTTTTGCTATCTGGAGTTCTCTGTCTTTTTAAATGGTCACTGATCAAAAGTTTAAAGTGATTTCTTATCATAATGCCTGACTAATGATTCCCCATCAGACCAATTTACCTGTCCCACATCAGGTTGGCAGCTTCACAGAAATGATAATGCAGTCATGTGCCTTCATGACCAGCGAAAAGTGTGTTGTTAAATCCTCTGCCAGTAGGCCTGATCAAAAAGCTTTTCCAATTCTGAAATATATTCTGGGAGATATTGATCAAAATTAAACATGGTTTTTGTTTATAATTTTAGCTCCCTGATTATGATCACAATCAAACTGTTCATAAACTATCTTTCCTCATGAGTAACATCTAAGGTTATTTTTCTGCTTTTTCTTCTGTTATCTAAATGTCTCAAGTCAGACAGCAAGGGTCCATTCTCAAGATAATACATCAGCACTTTAAAACTTTCTGACAGGGAAAACCAATAAAACACTCCTGCAGTGGAGATGATAGATATTTTATGGGACTTAATTCACAATGAAATGGTCCTCCCAACATTACCCTTCTGTTCAGATGATATATGAATGTGGCAACAAGTGAATAAAAGATTAAAATTATGATAATAAGCTATTAAACTATTCTGCTTAGTCACTAAGTAGTAGGAAAAAATGTACTAATCAGAGAGAATGCATACATGTTTAATGCATGCAAAGTACAAAGCTCATGAACATTAAGACTATAACATAGATGTTATACTATATTAAAACATCTATTTAAACATATTTTTTCCATTGAATTTTTGGATTTTGAAGGTTTGGCTGTAGCTCAGGTCATCTACTAATCGGAAAGTTGGTGGTTCGATCCCTAGCTGCTCCAGTTTGTATGCCCGAGTATCCTTGGCCAGGATAATGAACCCCAAGTTGCTCTCTGGTGCGTTCATCGGCGTGTGATTGTGTGTTACTGTTAGATAGAAAGCACTTAGGTATAGAAAAAAAATCTGAATGGGTAGATGAGGCATGTTGCATAAAGCGCTTTGAGTGCTCAATTAGAAAAGTGTTATATAAGAACCAGTCCAATTACCATTTCATGTTACCAACATGAATTAAGGATGATTGTATCTGCTGTTGTCTGTGAAATGATACTATGACACTACCCAACTTTGAACTTGTTATTATGCTGAGGTATCACAGCTAAGGTCACCCTAGTTCATCACCCACAGCTTAAATATAAAAAATAAAGAATCCATTTGCATTTCAACGTGTATTCAATCATAATCTATTGTTACCACACAACACATGACTCACCTAAAATGTGACGCCAGCTTGAGTGTCCACTTGCAGATCATTGCTTGAATCAGGAGCATCGTCATTTGGTGGCATTGCAATGTACATCTATTCACAATATAACATAACCACAGGTGTTGAAATAATATTCCCAGAAACTTTAGAAGCATTTTAGATGCCACTAGGCAACCATTGCTCCTATTCTCTCTTTTCATTGTGACATGACTATGACCACTGTTTTCAGCTGAGGCCAATAAGAGTGAAAAAAAAAATGTTAATTTAGCTGGGGACATTGTCTTAGATTGTGGATGATGTACCATCTCATCTCTTTTATTGTACAGTGATTTTTAAAGGACATTTTCATTAATTGCACTATAAACTAATTATTATCTTTGTTTCACTGCTGCTGATGGTTTACTGTATACATGGCCACTTTGTTGTTGTAGAGCATCTTTTTCACTGAAAGCACGATTCAGGGGTGGACACGCATATCCTTCTATTCTATTGCTGAATGACCAGTGGAAATAAAAGGGTTAGTGGAAGTGTGCTGAGTTTGGCAACGATTTGGATTTATGTAACTATAGAGTGCATGCAAACCAATTTGTAATTCTGTAAAAAAAAAAAAAGCCTTTGGCTAAGTTTTATCCATGCACAGGATTTTAGATGTAAATGTACAGTACTGATTTCTGCATCAGGTTTGTATTAGCAGGTCAAGATTTACATTTATGTCCACAAGTTTGCAGACAAAGAAACAATTTTTGTTGTTTTACTTTTGTTTGTCACCTCTGTGGATTTCAAATCACCTAATGTGATTCAAGTGTAGACTTTCAGCTTCAATGCATTTAATTCAAGTGGTTTAACAAAAGTATTGCATTAACTGTTCTGGAATTGCATCCATTTTTATACAAAGTCCCAAAAATTACAGGAAAATTAACTCAGAAGCAGTTTCATGGCCAGCTGAGGCCCGTTTCTTTGATGTTCCAGGACAAATTCAACTGATGAACGCTCTGATTGATTCCCAGTGTTAAACTTGCTTTTGGTAGCTGTTTTCTGGATCTCTCAACATGAGGTCCAAACAGATGCAAGTGAATGAGCCATCTTTAGGCTGAAAAACCAAACTAAATGGTAGATGCAATGCTATGGCATGGGCATGAACATGTATGGCTGCCAGTGGAACCGGGTCACTAGTGTTTACTGATATGTAACTGCTGAATGTGACAGAGGTCACTTATATGACTTATATGAGCGTTTACAAAAAGAGTGTCCCTACTTGTGACTTCACATGTCGTGCTGGTCATTTAAGCATGTGCTATCGCTGTAGCTCAGGAGGTAGAGCAGGTTCAATTCCTGGTTACTCCAGTCTGCATGGCAAAGTATCTTTGGGTAAAATACTGAAGTGCCTGTGTGCATGGGCGAATGAGGCATGTTATATAGAGTGCTAGAAAGGCGCTATTTAAAAAACAGTCTATTTAATATTTAAGCTTTTCCTGTGGCACCTGATGCCGCTTAGCCCCTATGGACTTTTCAGAAATCTGAGAAAATCCATATTTATGGTGTTTCTTTATGATTTGCGGAGAGAACCGAACACATTATTCACGTGCCCTTTTGTGTACGACAGCTAGAAGTCACTTAATTTTATTTTAAAACATGTTTACAGGTTCGTAAAACGTGACTGCGAAAATGACCCATGAGGTAATTTTATAAAGGAGGAAAGGCTCACAGGGATTTACTTTTCTTCAGTCACCTAATTTTAACACAATAGAGTATGCTTTTCAGTTATTAAATACAAAACAAAGTGTAGAAAGAAACAAGCAGCAACTGAAGGTGGCTGCAGCAAAGACCTAGCAGAGCACCTCATGGGGGGAAACCCAGCATTTGGTAAATTCCACAAAGTCTAGACTTCAGACAGTCACTGACTGCAAAAGATTTAAAAACAAACCTTAAATTTACTATTCTGTTAGTTTGTCCAACAGGAATTACTGTAATTCCTGAACAAGTAATGCAATACTTTTGTTAAACTCCTTAAATTAAAGCCGAATGTCTTAGTGTCAGATGCATCTTGATTGTTCATGGTTGTGTATAGAAACAAAATTGAAAAAACTGTTCTACTGTCCAAATACTTATGGACCTAATTATAATTTTGGTGACTTTGTGTTTCACATTTAGGGTGATAGATAATTTCACCTTGTCTCTGCACCTTTCCAAGTTTCCTCTAAGGAGGAGTTGGCCTGAATATCTGTGTAACCCTGTACTAATTATAGCTTATAGGTACTTATATGTACTTTTTTAATATCAATTTTAGTTAATATTTAATACATCATTGTACATTTGTCATTTAGTACATATTTAGTACATCATTGCTTTACGACAGTCAGCTTAGGTGTAAATGCTGGCAGCAGCAGGCGCAAGCTCACATGGATTGTAGATCTGGCAGCACAAGCTTGTATGCGCTAGTTGCCCCATCTCTAAACTCTGGAGCCTTAAATCAGACGCTGTCTGCGTGACAGCGTCTGATTCTCCTGCTAGCTGTGGCGTGAATTTCTGAGGAAGAGGAAATTCTGTTTTTGCCTGCCTTGGTACAGTAGCTGCTTAGCATTCCTTTCAGGTACTTGAGTATTTGGTCCAAAATAACCACAGTAACATTTACATATAGAGCTCAATATGCCCACACTTTTTTCTTTTGTTTGCTGACTGCATATTACATTTTTTTTTTATTGGAACAATATTTGTAATATAATGGAACGGCAGTCTCTTGCTTGGTGTTAAAAATGTCTGAACTTTGTAATTCATGGACTCAGAAAAGACTCAGTACACTTTAGTGACTTTAGTACAAACTCATAAATTCTTTCAGGGTTAAACAGTCCAGAAAAGTCTGCTTTAATGCTAAATTAAATATCTATTATCTGCAATAAATATCCTTTTTTTTTCTTATTTTAATTCCACTTCCCACAAAAATATTTGGGAAATACGTGCTCCAGTCCAGCTATCTGTGATATAACATGGATAATAAATTATGCTGTGCTGTTACAAATGTGTCTGGAATTCTTTTTATTAGAAAATCGCCAATACATCATAAAAACAATGCCAAGTATATGATTTTTCATGTTTCAACATTTCGTCATATGGGATATGGTGGGAGTTATTCCATGACATACAAATGTCACTTATGAGATGAGCCTGGTTGTTTGGAGTTTGCATGTTCTCCCTGTTTTTGAGAGGGTTTTCTCCGGATACTCCAGTTTGCTCCCACAGTCCCAAGGCATGCAGTTACTGGGGTCAGGTTAATTGGCGATTCTAAATTGGCTGTAGATGTGTGAACGGTTGTCTGTCTCTCTGCGTTAGACCTGTGACAGACTGACCTGTCCAGGGTGTACCCTGCCTCTCGCCCTATGGCAGCTATGATAGGCTCCAGTCCCCCAAGACCCTGAAAAGGACAAGTGGAAGAAGACGGATAGATAGAATTTTTTTTTTCTGCCACACAGAGCTTTATAAAGGAATTCATTATATTATATTTACTCAAAAGAGTTTCCTAGCCGCAGATGTCAAATCACCAAGTGTATTGTTTTTTCAAATAAATAATGAGTTTCTACATAATTCGTTATATGCACAATGACTTTTCAAATAAAATCTTGCCAGAGTGTATTTACAAATGTGCCTCAGAGGGAAAAAACAAAACAAAACAAACAAAAACTATAAATTAAAAGAATTGTGAGTCCAGCACAGGAGGGCAGAGAACTCAAGCCAAGTTTCTATCTGCTCTGGGTTTAATTTGGGCCCATTTTATCCACATGCATGCCCACCTACACAGACACACATACAGACATATGCCTGATAAAACAAACACACTTGCACATGCACCATTTAAAGCCATTTAAACACAAGGGCATCCTGTCAGAAGCAGATCCACATGAAGTCCTGTGCCAGAGCCCTGAAGCCATGAGATAGCTTGTGCCTAGAATTTGTTTGAATGCATTAACCAGTTTATTTGGTTCAAGTAAATGTGAAGCACAGGTCTTAAATTAGTCTAAGTTATGCATTTGTGTAATAATTTCTGGTGCTATATCATAAGCTAATTAAGAACACAGTAAACATGCTAATTCTGCAGAGGGATGAGCTTAGCCCACAGTGCTTTTGCAGTGCAGTGTGTTTGGACTTTTTGTACCATAGCAGTGATGTGCAGTCAGGGGAGGCACGTGAGGCACTGCCTCACCTGTCATCATGACAAGTAAAATACTAACAATGATAAGAGAAAATACATTTGACCACTTGACTGTTCTATAAAACTGTTTTCTGAATTATTTCAACACTTTAATGGACAAAATCACAGAATTTACGCATTGCCTGTTCAAACACATGGAAGAAATGCGGGGCGAGCCAGTGCAGTACTGTGGCTCACCTCTGGTGGCGCTGTGTCAAATACGATAAATGGAGCAGGCGGTTGGCGCATGCCCATTGCTGTCTTTCTTTATGTTGCAAATATACATTTGATTACACATGCGCTACACATGCTGATGTTCCACAGTCTGTCTAGTTAGGTGTTCTATACAAGATTGTGACATGTCAATGAAAACCTTTAAAACCCTTGAATTTTAGTGACTCTGGTGTCCTTCCCTATTCTGGGATATAACAGGAAAAAAGGATTGTCAGAACGTATAAATATGCTCATCTACACGTGATAAATATTGACACACCACATCATTTTCTACCCCCCCCCTCCGTTTGACCTTGGTTCAACCTTCATGCGTTTAAAAAACAGCTAGCATGCTTTACAATCAGTGTCTCCCCACTGACATTGGTTTGCTGACTCATAACATCTATGACTTTGGAGAGGATAAGTACTTGTTACATCTGTCACAGCTTAAAGTGCAACATGAAGGGATGAGGAGAGATTCTGGAGCTACAGGAATATATGAACCTCACACACTGCTGACTGGGACAGAAAAGATGAGTGCAACAGCTGTAATATGATCATCCATTGCCCTTGACTTACAAGAGTATGACTTGTCAGATACTGTAGACAACACAGCGTAAGAGTTAAGCCGGGGCTATTGTTTTGCAACATTATCAAAATAGATTTTGCATAGGCCACAGTTTTAAAGTGGCAATCTCAGAGATAATTTGGGCAGTAACGGAGCTTTTCCATCATTTTATGAGCACATACAATGCTGCACACTGTATGTGAAGGCCATGGAGAAAGTGACCTCTCTGAGAAGTTAGGGAAGTGCAGCCTGCCAACTGCAGCTCTTCAGCAACTCACGGTGGCTTCTGCACCTTAATTCCATTATTCCCTGCAATACTCCAAACTGATCCACCGCTGTAAAAGATCACACCAACTCTCAGCAGATCTACTCCAAAGTGTCACAGGTGCCACAGAAAAACATACTGATGGTAATAGGGAAAGTATTTTCTGTGACTCTATTGCACCATTGCAAGATTTAAACAGCAGAACATAAGAATCACAGTCTTGAGCCAACCCACATTTCTCTATATTTTCCTTGCATGGAGCCATTGGTATTTAGCAATAGTTCTCCAGGCTCTCTGATGGTCTTTTCAAAGTTCTTTGCACCAACAAGGTGATTCCAAAAGCACTATTATTAGGTCTTACATATTTGGTTCTACAGCCATCTGTAAGCCACAATAGAGGTTCTGTCAGGGTTTGGGGCTGCATTTCAGCCAGTGGTGTTGGGAATCTTGTCAAAATTGATGGAATTATAAACTCAGAAATGCATCATCAGATTTTGATCCACCATGCTTTGACCTGTTGAAGGTAAAGGTGGTCATACAAATACAGACTTTCAAGCTTGTTGGAATTGTCTGTTTTTGAATTATGTGCTATATTTCCATGTATGTCAAGACTTTTGTACAATACTGTATTTACCAAATATAATTGAGTTTGAATATATATTTGGCAAAGCTCAAATTAAAAAAAAAATCCTGTAGATTTATGTTTTCATTATTGATATTCAAGCATAAAACAAACATGTCAGATATCTGCTGTTGACCATTGTGGGTGTTTGTGTTCTGCTTGTTTGTGCTGACACAACAGGAGGAGCAGAAAGAGCACAGACTGAAAAAGACAGTGGAGCCTTATTAAAACACAGTTAGATTGTAATACATTACAGCACCACAATTTTGCTTTTAACAGGTTTTATTATACATCTGTGTATTAAGCTATAGCTGGAGACATTACGTCACTGGGTTGTTTGAATATCACATTCTTATGACTGTGGCATGTAAGGAGAGCCTGTGTTTGAATTTGATTGATCTAACCCTCAGTGTTCATATCATAAAATCCAATTTCGAGGGGTTAAAGTCAGATTTGGCAGGTGGGAATGCCCTCAGATCCAGCACCGGGGAACTTGTTATCTTAGTAGACATGCTAATCAGTGGGTCTGTGCTTCTGATCTGCCCATGAGGTTTTCTTCTCTTTGTAGACTGAACCAGCTGCATTTTCCTCCCCCATACAAACATGTGCTAAATGGACTACTGTCATGCCTGTTATCCAGCCCCTAGCCATAGCATAAAAGTCGAACATTTCATGGACATTAAAGTGTGTCATTAATACACTTGACCTAACCTAACAGTCAACATGAATGCCACAGCCTGCCCTGGAATCCACTCCAGGAAATCGTGTGGATGTCACGCTTTGCCTATCCTAGGCGTGAAATGGAACTGCAGGCTGAAGTTGCAGTAACTTGCAGTAACACCAGGGTGTGATATTTTATTTAAAGCAAACAAAAAAGATGAGTAATAGGTATGTAAATTTGGCCTCCATCATTTAAATAGCTGACAACAGGAAGGCGGTAGAAAGTTGTTTACTGGAAATTAAATATCGCACCCTGTTGGTGTAGCAAGTTACTGCAACTTCCTACAAATTCGGCATGCATACATTTCATGCCTTCGAGAGGCAAAAACGTGAAATGGACATGCTGTATAGGAGGCTCTATTACATGCTTTGCTGTGATGCTGGGTTGAATTAAAACATTATAATAATGAGGGCTGGAAAAAAACAATACAAAACAATACAAAACAAAAAAACAAACAAAAAAACAGGAAAGAGGGATCAAGAATAACCTCACCCAGAGAAAACAGTGACAGTCACACAGGAGAAACCTAAGAGGTTCAAAAACACTGGGGAAGAAATCGTCTTCTTCTTTTGGCTGCCCTCTTTTTTTTTTTTTTTAATAAGCGTGTCCTGTCCGGCTGTGTGGCACTCAGAATTGTCATCTGAATGTCAAGGTAAGGCCCAACAAATTTGCTTTCACAAGCAG
The DNA here is from genome assembly GCA_024447675.2 of Pterophyllum scalare. Taxonomy (NCBI): domain Eukaryota; kingdom Metazoa; phylum Chordata; class Actinopteri; order Cichliformes; family Cichlidae; genus Pterophyllum; species Pterophyllum scalare. The sequence goes on along the minus strand of JAMQGT020013819.1, from coordinate 652 downwards.
AGCATTACGGTTTTCACCATGATGTTCCCCTTGTTATAAATATGAAACTTTATTAAAAATTGCTTTGGGTTTCTTTGAAGTATAATGGACACAAAGACAAGACAGAAAGAGAGAAAAGGAAAAGGAAAAAACCAGAGATAAAACAAGTCAACACCCTTGAAGTCTGCCTAGAGACCTGCGACAAGAGAAACCAAAACAAAACAAAATCCACAACAGACAGCATATGCAGCATATAACAACAATTATAACTACCCAGTACAAGGTAATGGAAGAGAATACAAGAGATTATTCAGTCGCAACCGCAACCCAACCTGAATCTAGACATCTCTGCGTATGTGTGTGTGTGCTTGTGTCTATAAGGTTTCTCCCTAAGAATATTTGATAGTAAGTGTGGGGGCCCACAGATCCACCCCCCAGGACACGTGGACAACATGAGGAAGATCGGAGCCCCCCCCCCCCCCAGAGGGCAGCAGCGGCAAGCCCCAGGCGGTCCCCGACAGCTACGATGCAGGAACCCCCAGTGGCCACAGTGATGAGCCCACAGGCCCCGCAGGCAACTTGCTACGCTGGAGCAGAGACCCGAGCCCTGAGGGCACACCACCCCCAATCAAAGGCCCGACCAGGCCAGGGCACCCATGGCCCCAAAGATCAG
>JAMQGT020013818.1:0-31247 GCA_024447675.2 Pterophyllum scalare | reverse complement strand
AAGGTATGTCAGTGTGTGTCATTGTGTGTCAGTGTGTTATGTGTGCATGTGGTTTCTAAAGAGCAGCATCTTCGGAAGCTCCTGTTTGTATAGCTGCTGCTGTTTCTGCATCCATGGAGGAGCTACTGTACCTCTGTAACATCACAGTCACACACTGAGGAGCTGAGCCATATGTGATACTCGTTTAACCTGTACCTGCTGGAACACACCTGTACAGGTCCTGTAAGAAGAGATGGCTGTTTTTGTTAGCATCGACTACATACTGATTATATCCAGTATAATAATCCCATCTCTGAACGTGTGAACTCAGAAACCATGGCAGCGGGAAGCAGAGTGGTGCTCTATGAAGTTATTTACAGTATTAATGTTGTGCCTCAGGTCGTTGGGCTGAACGATATGAACCAAAATAATATCTCAATATTTTTTACCTGAAGGATGATATACGAAATATATCCTGATATTTGTTTCCTCCCAAAGGTAAAAACAAAAAGGCCCTTCAGAGTCAAAGCTACATGTCCCAATGTCACACAGACACTGTTGAGATTTACCTGTTCCTCCAGGTGAATCTCTCCAGAGTTGGTTAATGGAAAAGAGAAACGCTTGTCCCCTTATATATGTTCACCCCCCTGTGAGGCTATGGTGCGACATTCTTCCTTATATGGCAATCAGTCCCTATATTTTAAGAACACTGATCATACTCAGCTGCCCTCAGTCAGTATTTATGTTTTTATTGTTCACTGAGGATCACTGACTGGCTATAGGTTCCCCTGGAAAAGTCATAGCACCCCCAAGAAAATAGCAGATTATTTTCTTTTTCTTCAAAGTTATTATTCTTTAATATGTGGCTGTTTGTGATATTAAACCTGACTGTCAATAGAAAAAAGATGCAGCATTAGTGTGAGTGTCTGCGTAAAGTGAAACCATTGAGTTCATTATCAGAATAACACATTTATTTGATATTTATTTATTTATTATTTCTGTTTTAACTAAAAAAACAAACAAAAACAATCAGAGGGGCATCCGATTGCCTTCCACACTGATTTTAACTGCGTGACCCGTCTTTGTCATACGGCGGATGTTAGCCAATCGCCGCCTCAGTTTATCCACACGGGACAAGCTCTTCCTCACTGGACCCTGCAGGAGGACAGATAGGCAGGAAGAGAATGCTTAAAAAACAGGAAGTTAATGGCTTGAAACCAAACCACACACTGATGTAACAACACTTTTGTTCAGCTGCTCATGCAGAAAGAGGTTTCACACACACCTCATTTAGAGCCATGGCAGAGGGGCAGGAGCTCCCTCAGAGTAACACTGCATCCTCATCTACCTCACACTGACACGCTCCTGCCTCTTTAAGCCCCTCCCTTCCTATTTATTTTATTTGGGGTTTGTAATTATATATACTTTAGAATTATTTATTTTGTAAATAAAAGTCTTTGGTTATCAATCATGAGTAAATAATTGTTTTTTAATTAAATAACACTAGAAGAAAAAGGTGCTTTAATTTAAATTTAAAAATACTTGTAAAAGTAAATAAGTGTCTTTATTAATTTTACTGTATTTGCGTTGTAGACTGTGTTCTAAACTTCTTAAATACCACAATGAGAAACAACCAAAACCAAACCCTGAACTGAACAAACAAACTCCTGGAAACTGAAACTGAACAATAGAAACTGCATTAGCTGTGGAAACCTCGCAGGACTGTTTCATCTTCATTTACAAACATTATATCAGACAATCTGAGAAAGCTGGAGCTAAAGCACTTCTCACTGGTGCCAAAAGAGGGCGCTCTGCTGTTTATTTAAAGCCTAAAGCACACATTTATTTCCTTTAAATGGGGCCCAGTGTGAGGACTCACCCTGCTGGACTCGCCCTCCACGTTCCATTTGGGTCGAACCACGTAGACATTGTTGGAGGGCATCGGGACTCGAGCCCGGAAGCAGAATCCGGGGTCTCCGGGCCGCAGGACTCTGCAGGGAGGAGGGAGGTGGTGCTCAGGTTAGTGAGGGTTAAACTTTGTGCCATGTCTTGGTGCTCAGGTGAGAGGGTCAACCAATGGGGGAGAAAGTTAGGACAAATCCCGCAGCCTAACCCCAGAAACCGAAGAACTAATGTGAGAACTTACTTCTCCCCTCCAGTCAGCTCCTTCTCCAGGTCTCTGCGAGGCGTCTGACCTCCAGAACTACAAACAACAGAAAAAGAAATGGATTAAATGTCCAGTCTGAACCAGCTCCTCCGTGACAGCTTCTCGGGGGAGGTTCACCACCAGCTGAGCCTCCATGCTGTTAGCAGAACGTCACTCCGAGCAGGTTAGTCGGCCCTGAAACATCCCGCAGGACACGAGCAGGTTTAACGGTTTAGCCGTTCTCAATAAAAGGTCACGGTGATCCCAGAGAAGGTCTGAGATGATCGATCCACAGCACGAGGTTAGTCGTTAATGCAGCTGCGTGATTTATATTACTGATCCTGTCAGCACCACCGGCTGCAGTTACTCCACAAGTTTTTACAAAGTTAGCGCACTGAAGTGCTACACACGAACCTGCTAATAAAAAGCTGGAGACGCCGAGAATCGTTTTTAAAATCGGGGCGTGTTCAAAAAGAGACAATCAGGAGAGCGTCATCGACACAGGAGACACTTGGACTGGTGACAGATCAGGTAAGAGGATAAACTAGAACAATATGGTATTAAAGGGAGGGCACACTTATGGATAAATAATTACTCTGATGATCGGCCATCGAGTTAACGTGAACACCTGCATACCTGCACCTGTACAGGTAATAATTCGTGTTTGCTTTTAAGTTAAATGTGATGACATTTAGACAAAAATACTAGTTATTTATAATATAAATAAAATATGGATCCCTGCAGAGATGGAACAAAATAAGAGAAAAATAACCAAAATGTAGTGTTTTCTGTCTCCAAAGAGGCTGAAAGTGGAGGTTTGATTTCATAATCATCATCATCGTGTCACCTTAGTCGTCGTTTCTTAGGCATCTGCTGATCCAGATCTCTCTGCTGCCACTCCTCTCTCGTCATCCCCTTATAGTTTGACGTCAAACCGAAGATCGTCCGCGACCACTCGTCTGGAGATAAGACAGAGTCCAGAAACCCTGCCCTCTACGGTCAGAGAGAGGAACTACAGAAACCCTGCACAAGAGATCGGCCTTACTAATAAGTTTGAGAGCGAGGTCTTTGTTGGTCCGAGACTCTTTGGGATGTTTGTACAGGAACATGACGGCATGTCTGATGCCGCTGTGCTTCACAGTCTCCTGACTGACACTGGGCAACTGCAGGACAAAGCACAACCTGAACGCCTGAACTCTTAAAGAGAGACTTGCCTGAAGAACGACCCGCCGCTTTCAACACTCACCTCCTGCAGTATCCTGAGCAGCTCCTCTCTTATCCTGAGAGCGGGCAGAGATTTGTCAGGAAGAGGGCTGATCCACTCTTTAATGGCCGACATCACTCCGCTGTCGATAAACGTCTCCTTCAAGTCCTGTCTGAGGAATAAACAACAAAAATCAGAAGAACCTGCAGGATTTTTCTTGCATATAGGAAAACGCTGGCACCCAGAGAGGTGTTGGTTTTCCCTCAAGACATTTGCTTTCTTCTGTAACAGCCAGCGGTTCACCGAGCTCTTACTTCTTCAGGTGCATGACGACCTGCTGCAGCAGCGTGAGTTTCTTCAGCGCTGGTTTCTTCTGGCTGTTCAGAGTTCGATCTTCCTGTTTGAGAAAAAAAAAACAAAGTCCGTGAGGAACGCAGCTTACAGAGAGTTTTGCGAGGCTTCTATTCTGACAGGCCGGAAGTGGCAGGCGCACCTCGGCAGCCTCGTTCATTTTGGCGATCATGGCGTTGACCGTGGCGTCGGCGTCACTGATGAACGTGCCTCCGTCACGGTGCCGCCTCTTCCTACTGTTCGTGGCTTTCCTCCGGGCGAGCATGATGTCAAAGTCCGACATGAAGCTGGTGCTGTGCACGCGCACACACAGACACACACAGTTTTAAATAGCAGAAACACACCAATACTCGTTTAAAATCATGCGATTGTTCAGGAAACATACTCTTGGTCACTGCGGTCGATGCCTTCATCAGAGGCAGACTCCTCCTCCTCCGCCTGCACCTTCTGCTTCGCCTTAATGTCGCCCTCCATGTCCTCCTGGTTGAAACCCTGCAGGGAGAAACAGCGTGAGAAAGGTGATACACTCACGGCTGACCTCGCTTTCCTGTCTTTAAACAGAGATGTGATGAAGATTCAATTCAATTCAATTCAATTCAAATCAGCAGTGCTGAAAGCAGCCGAACATGAAGATAAGTCTTGGAGATGGTTTTGAATAATTTTTCCTCTAATGTCTAAAATTTTATTTGTAAAGAAATCCATGAAGTCATTACTAGTTAAAGTGAAAGGAATACTGGGCTCTACAGAGCTCTGACTCTTTGTCAGCCTGGCTACAGTGCTGAAAACAAACCTGGGGTTGTTCTTATTTTCTTCAATTAATGATGAATAGTAAGATGTCCTAGCTTTATGGAGGGTTTTTTTATAGAGCAACAAACTCTTTTTCCAGGCTAAATGAGCATCTTCTACTTTAGTGAGATGCCATTCCCTCCAGCTTACGGGTTATCTGCTTTAAGCTGCGCGTTTGTGAATTATACCACGGAATCAGGCACTTCTGATTTGAGGCTTTAATTTTCAGAGGAGCCACAGTATCCAAAGTCGTACGCAGTGAGGATGTAAAACTATTGATGAGATAATCTACCTCACTGGGAGCAGAGTTTAGGTAGCTGCTCTGCATTGTGTTGGCACATGGCACTGAAGAGCATAATAATGAAGGAATTAGATCCTTAAACTTAGTTACAGCACTTTCAGAAAGACTTCTACTGTAATAAAACTTATTCCCCACTGCTGTGTAATCCATTAAAGTAAATGTAAATGTTAAAAGTGGAGAAAAACGGTTAGAGACGTGAACAGGTTGGTGGTGTACCCGGGGCTTCTGTTTTGGACTACGCTTCCTCCTCACAATCACCCAGCCAGCCTGCTTTCCCTGCTGCTCGGGATCTGCTGGGGGGGAGCTAACGGCGGCTAAACTACCATGGTCCGCACCGACTACTGGGGCCTGGCTAGCTATAGGATTTTCCAGGGTGCGGAGCCGAGTCTCCAATTCAGAAAGCCTGGCCTCCAGAGCTACAAACAGACTACATTTATTACAAGTACCATTACTGCTAAAGGAGGCCGAGGAGTAACTAAACATGTGACACTCAGAGCAGGAAAGTGCAGGAGGGACAGGAGAGGAAGCTACTGCTAGTGCTAGTGAGTCCGCTAAGAGCTAAGCTACTAGCTGCGCTAAGCTAGCGAATTTCTAAAAAACGAATAAAGTGAATAATGAGAATACTGGTATTTAAGCAAAGACTGTGCTCTATATAAAGCAGGTGAAGATTACAGTGAAATATGCAATTATCCAGATAAATCGACGTATACAAATTAACCAGCTAACAGACACCAAAACACCACTGTGCTCCGAAACAGGAGCAGGAAGTGATACAATACCGCAGTGAGAGCCAACACTAAGTGAAGATACTTACATTGAACCCCTCCTCCTCATCTCCATACCCCCAAAAGGTGTCTGTGATCATTTTTCTGCAGCACAAAAACAAGGCAGCTGGTAGCTCTTCTGATGCTTCCTTGGGAGTAAACAGAACTTTGGCTGTTGTCGGTTTGTTTTTTTCAAATTTAAAAAATGCTTTTTCCCCTGCTTGGGGGACACTGGACCACCTTTACAGTTGAAGGTATGTGGCAGTGGCGGCTCCAGAAATATTTTTTCTGCAGGTGCTAAGAGGGGGGGCTAAGCATTTTACTGAGGGTGCAATGAAGGATCATTTGTTCTTTCAGGTCTCAACACACACAGACACAAGCTATTTTCTTGGGGGTGCTGTGACTTTTCCAGGGGGAGCTATAGCACCACCCCCGCCACTGGTGTGTGGGTGTAATGTTCTTGTTTTATATAAAATAAGAACGTTATGCTAGCTTCAGCTAGCTGTTTATTCATGTGCTCACACAGGATCACTCAAAGGTTTTTTTTTAAAAATATTTTTAATTTTCACAAACAGAACACAAAGATATCTATATACAAACAAAGAGGCAAAACACAATTTCAACAAAGTTCAAAGTGTAAAAGGATGCATTAATGATAACATCAATAATAAACAAACAAATAATTCAATTAAAGTAAAATAAAATAAATTAAAAATAAAGATGCTAGGGTTTTTCTTTTAAATTATATTCTTCAGTCGAAGAAAGAAGATTGAGGGCGTTTTTGCTGTGCATTTTGCTAACAGCTTTGATATATAACAGAAAGTCATTGTGAAATACATAAAACTTCGGTTGGATCTTAAGGAATTTGGCTCTGTGAATGAAAAATTTCCCCAGGATGATAATAGTATTTATCAGAAAGTCATTGTTCATATTGTCCAGGATAAGTCCGTATAATATGTCTCTGTCAGAGAACATACTGAGAGAGGGAATTTTAGGAAATAACCAGTCAAAAACATCAGCCCACAATGCCTCAACATAAATGCAGTGAAAAAATAGATGCTCAGTTGTTTCAATAGCATCACAAAAAACACAATTTTTGGTTTCAATACCAAATTGTTTTTGAATAAAGTCACTGGATGGATAAATTCCATTTAAGGTTTTAAAGTGAATCTCTTTGGCTTTTGGAGCAGTTGGAAATTTGAGGAAAGGATCACTCAAAGGTACTCCCCCCTTTCTGTAACAACATCGTTCTCTGAATATGTGTGGTCTACTGGGGCTATACTGCCATCTATGGGTGACACCTTTGTTAGCACCTATCATTACAGTGGGAGTTTGTCCAAGCCATCCACATGTTTTGTGGACCTGCAGAGGGGATGTATCTGCATCCCTCGGGGTGTCCTGTAAGGGGTACTTTGGGTGTATGGGATATCAGGCCTGTTGTTACAGGCCGTTCAGTCCCTCTACAACTACAGTGAGTCTTGTGTAGAAAGAAACTTGTTCTAGGTGCAGCCTAGAGGGTGGCCCCTCTATCTTGTCTATACTTTTTGCAAATGATGTGGTTCGGATGACTTCAATCCCTCACCTCCCCACTTTTCTAGATGGTGCCAAACAAAACACCTCAGTATGGTTACACTAAAAGTTTACTTTAGTTTACCTCAGCTGCATAAATGTCCAAAACTGGATTTACGGTTTTCAAGTGTTTGTAGCCTTATTGGTTATATTTCTAAAGGGATTATATGAAACACAGGTGAAAGGTGAAAAAACATCTCAGCAATACTTAAACTGCGACTTAAGGAAACTCATGTGCACAAAGCAACTCCATCAGTTAAAAATATCTGGAGAATCAGACGAACCATGGGATAATGGAGACAAACTCTGACCATAAGAGAAGCAGATGGAAAAGAAAAAAACATTGACCACAATGACCTAAGTTCATTAAACACTAACATGAATTACAAATGTAGCTGAAACAAACCAGTTTCATATCTGACTGTTAGAACTCCAGCTGAGGGATCCTCAACAACATCCTCAAATACATCCTCATCCAGCTCAGTCCCAGAACTGCCAACAACCTTCACACCTTCAGTTAGAGCTGGCACACCAAACTTCACAAATGCTAGAGAAAAAGACAAACGCTTGTGAAAAACACAATTACGAGGTGATTTGCTCTAACACACACATATCCATATAATCTGGTCTTTACTGAAGGAGACAGCAGGAGGTAGGCAGCAGCCTTTATCATTGATTATTTATCACATATGTATCTTGGATACAGATTAAACATGTAAACCTCTGATCATTAATACGGCGTCACAGACTGTTGGCTGTCCTCCTGCAGAAAATGTTTGTTTCCACCAACACAAAGGAGGAAGCTGCCTGTGCGCCTCACACTGACCGGATTAGACCGTCAGAGTTATTATATTAAACTTACAGCTGTCTGCTAATAACGCTGAACATTTAAAGATGATCATCAGTCACAATTTATATTTCAATGAAAGAATTCAGATGTTCCAAATAATGAAAATTTAACTTTTTTCTTGATGAGCATTCTGAAAATAATATTGGTGTCAATAACCTGTTTGACATGTTATAAATCATCAGTATTTGTACATGGTAATACTACACTAATTATCTATATAGTAATGCCATATAACGGTTGTTGACTCCTAGCTGTACGCAGACATAATTAAGTCAAAGACTTTAAATGAGGACTTTGCCTTTTAATTAACTGTACAGTAATATGATGCTCATCATTGATGGAGATCACGTCAGCCTCAAAGGGAACTTTACAGTTAAGACAGATACAGTGAAATGGCACACTGTCAGCTTAGGTCTGTTATAAATTCACCTATTAATCAGACTTCGTCTTTCTCTTCTTCTAATATACAGTGATATGATTTTCAGCAGTTGTAGACAGACTTTGGTTCAACCTAAACAGAAAATTGTGTTTCACCTCTTAAAGAACTCACCAGCACGAGGACCAGGATGGACCCCAGAACCTCAGTGTGCAGACACACACTTGCTGTGGTCCTGCTGGTGGCTGGCACTCTGGTTTACATGGTGACCTCAAGTTCAGGAACTGCAGGTAAATGTTTTTTTTCCCCAAGTGCTGGTCTGCAGGTGACTGCTGTGTGTTTGACCTCTGACCCATCTACATAGCAGGAAGTGAATAATTGGCTTTCTTACAAACACCGTGGAGCTGCAGGAATCTTCCTCTGAGTCTTATTTTAGCTCCATATCTAACACATCACTGAGTCTCACACACAGTAAGGAGGCTGAGACCAGATGAAAGAGACCCTGTCTATGTATTTCTGTGGATTTTAAAGTGACATCAGCTGATCAAATGGAGACATGGAGCCTCTAAAGGCAGCAGGAAGCTGAAGGACCTGCTTCCTTTTTCTTTTTAAACCTGTCATGTCTGGCAAGAACTGTGATATATCTGTTCTCTCAAGATGAGCTCCATAGATTCTCTATAGGCTCCTCTTGTTGATGTTTGTCCTTTTACTTTGAGTTATTTTTCACATACATATATCTGCACCAGAGGTGACAGGCTGAGGGAAAAGAAAGGAGAAAAGGAAGAGAGGGGAAAAAAGGAGAATGGGGGGGGGAGCACAAGTAAATAAACCAAAGTAGTTCATCAGCTGCTGTTAGAGAGAAAGAACCAACATACAAAAAGAACAAACAAATAAATGTATGGGGAATGTTGGGATGACCGTAGCGGCTGAATTAAAATAGGAGGCTTGAAGCAGAGGTGACGTGCTGACCCACAGGTGTTTTATTCACCAACAGTTATCATAACACAAAAACATAAAAATAAAAACAGTACAGCACAATGGCAGGCAGGGTTCCAACAACAGTCTCATCTTAACTGGCAGCCTTTTATAGACTGCTGCTAATTCACCCCTTGAGCCTAACCATTCTCTGGGATACCCAAAAAAACTACACTAACAAACTAAACACACAACGGAACTAATCAACTTTATTAACATCAAAACCATACTACAAAACACAAAATCTATTAAATAAAATACTTCTCCAATAGACCCACCATGCAACGTGTACAGCTAGACTGGTAATTGCTTATTCCACCCCCTGTTCAATGCCTTGGTATAACCTGGAACCTTTAAAAGGCTCTCAGGAACCTGGGGACTCTTGGAGAGAGCACAGGTAAGCACCTCACAGTTTAAATGTTTACCTTTTTAAAAACATCAATAAATGCCAACCCTCAAAACATTTCAAAGGTTAAGGTGTAGTTCCTTTTAATTTACCAAATCTGCCATAGTGAAACATTTATTCCTAGGCAGACCTTCACCAGTACCAGCTGGGAGACTGCCAACAGGAATCTACAACACAAATAAAACATATCAAACCTTTAATGTGGCTGCATTCCTTTATTTGTCTGCTAAAACCACTTGTGCATATTCCACCCTAAAACATGTAATGAAGACCTTCTTTACATGGAAAAAAAAAACGAAGCACGTGATTGTGTGGGTGTTTGTGTCTGTGAAATGTACTTACCAATCAGGGCAGAATGCCGCAGCTCTGCCCATCAGGAGCTAGGGGTGGGGGTGGGGGGGTGGAGAAAGCCCCAGGAAACCCGGGCCACCAGCAGCCCATCAAGAGCCATGAAGACCTGCAGCACGCCCACCCCAGCAGGTGGGAGAGGGAGATCCCAGATGGTCCCAACACCCCCAGAGTTGCTGAAAGAGAGATGAGACCCAGTCTACTTATTTCTGTAGCTTCAACATTAAATTCAGTCATTAACACTTTAATGAACATCCAGACATCAGGCAGTGTGAGATCCATGACACAAGTGTCATGTGTTTATCCTTCAGCTCTTTAACCCAGGTCTGTAATCCGTACTCTGGTGGGCTCTAAAATATTGATCTGTGTAATAAGAGGGTTGTCATTGGCCAGGCTTCATTCAGGACACTGAGGCTCATTCAGGGTTTGGTGACAATCCTCAGCTTCGGTCACCGTTCAGATGTGATGTAAGCTGAGGTTTAAATTCATGATTTCTGTCCTCCTGACCCACAGGTGTGCTGGACTTCAATACGACAACTGATTCTAAATCACAGTCATCCTCTGCCCCTCCCAGACTCTCCCCCCCAGCCACCCTTCAGATTCTAGATACCAAATCAATGGTGGCAGTGCAGGCTGGGCAGCAAACCTGGAGTCTAGGGCTCAAGAGATCCATCTCCTGCTGAGACCTCCAGACCTCTTGTCTCCCAGTCTACCCCCACTTCTCCCCCCACACAGCCAGGCTACCCTCATCCCTCCTCCCCCCTGCCAGCAGGGCCCCTCACTAGAGGAGGCCTGGTGTTCTGGGAATTACCTGGAAAGTCAGTCCTTCATGCTACTTGAACACAAGGAGATGGCCCTCACCATGCCACTGGCCAGCCATCCCTATGATAGGGACGTAGGGGGTACTGGGTTTCTTATGACAGATCCTTCCCGGCTCATCTCATCCTCCCACTGTCCTCCCGAATTCCCCTCTCCCCCTCTGTCATTCCTAGCATCCTCCTGCACACTCACCCCATCCAACCAGGCATCTTCCCCACCTGGGATGAGGACTACAATACGGGAGGCATGATGCCTTTGGAGCCGAAAGAGCTGCTGCCTGACGTGAACAGTCTGGAGTACTATACAAAGAAAGAGAAGGAGAGAGAGAGAGACCAAAACAAGGTCAAAATCCTCATTACTCCGCGACTTCCGGGTGTCATGGCGGCCAGAGTGGCAGCATAGGAAGGTGACCCTGCATCGACAATGATCAAAGCCCCCTAATTCAAGTTATTAACACACCAAAAGTTACTTTAAAATGAGTGGGGATAAAAATAGGAAGGGGTGAGTCCCAGCTCGAAGCTCAGAGTTGCAACCCGAAAGCAAAGTGTATGGAACACACTCAGACGAAGGAGAGAAGATGGAGGATGAGGCCTTGCCTGCTACGGTTAGCTCAATGAGACAGGTGGTGAGCGAGGTAGTGGCGGAGGGCATGCGGGACCTTAAATCGGAGATGTGGCAGCTCCCCTACATTAAGAGGACATAAGAGATCTTCTTAATTGGAAGACCTCTTCATTGTCATGACAAGTTCAGTCATTGTGTATTATTGTTGTTGGTTTGTTTTGAGGGCAAGGAGTGTTGTTACACAGGTACAAGGAACCATGTTAATAGTGTGTAGAAGGTATGCAGTATTATAATATCCAATCTCTAAATGTGAATGGTTTAAAAAACCCTATTAAGAGAAGCAGGATCATCTCAAAGTTAAAACGAGAGAGGGTTGACATTGGTTTCTTGCAAGAAACACATTTGTCAAATGAAGAACACAAGAAACTAAAGAAAATGGGTTATAAAAACACATATTTTGCATCCCATAGATCTGGTAAAAAGAGAGGGGTAGCCATTCTTATATCAAATAATATCAGGTTTGACCTTACTGCTGAACATAAGGATAAAGAAGGCAGATTTGTGTTGTTAAAGGGGAAATTAGAACAAGAAGAGGTCACTTTATGCAATGTCTATGCACCCCCTGGTAGCAGTAAATATTTCTTCAAGGAGGTATTTTGCCTTATCGCTGAAAAAGCAAGTGGGGTATGTATATGTGCAGGAGATTTGAACTTGCTTTTAAACCCAAAACGTGATACAACCAGCCATGAACGAAGGACAACTCCCTTGGAAAAGCAATTTTTAAAAATTCTGCAAGAACTGGGACTCACTGATATATGGAGATATACTCATAACTCACATGATCGGGAATTTACCTTCTATTCAACCAGACATAACATACATACGAGAATTGATTATTTTTTTATGTTCAGTAAGGATCTCCATAGAGTGAAGGACTGCATGATTGAGACATCTCTGACATCTCTGATCACTCGGGTTTAACTATGAACATTAGTTTAATCAACGTGTGTGTGTGTGTGTGTGTGTGTGTGTGTGTGTGTGTGTGTGTGTGTGTGTGCTGCCGAAGGGTGATTAACATCATTCAGCAGTTATGGCTGTGCTCTTTAATTAAGAGCTTCCACTGTTAAGTTGGCCTTAATAGTAGAAGTGGGTCTGTCCGTGTCCTCGTGATGCAGCCGGTGGATACAACGCTGCAGTGAGTGTGTGGGCCCGTTGCTGTGATCCATCAGTGCATGTGTCTGTGGATTTACTGAGCTGGCTGAAATCCTGCTTCTACAGGAGGAAGCACTCTGATGAAGTCTACCTCACTGCAGACTGGCTTTGGAAAGAATAATCAGCCGTTTGCTGTTTTTACTCTGAATCTTTTCTGTTTACATTTTAACAGCACAGCTGTGTGTCTATTGTTATGGAGGGAAAAAAGCATTAATTTATTTGAGGAGCATTATTTTTTAAATATGCCAGTGTTTTATTTTTGAGTAATTTCTCATGAACATCTACAGCTGAATGTTTTTAAAAGTGCTGTGGGATATAAATGTGTAGCATGATTATATCATTGAAGGTGTTTGCTTTGTGCTTTATATTAGTAATCATATCATGTAACCTTTGTTTGATACCAATAATCATCTCATGTAACCTTTATACACAGTAGAATACACCAGAGTGAAACAGGAAGAGTCTGCCACAGGGAAGCAGGTGAGGGTGTGGCCTGCAGGAGATATGGAAACTCTACAGGAGTGCTTGAGTGCACAGACCGGGACATTAAGGCAGCTGCTACTGAAAACTACTGAAAACTGTCACACACGGGTGGATGAGTACATGGAGTCTGTGTCTGCATACATCCAGAAGTGCATAGAGGATGTTAGTGTGACTAGAAACATTGTTACACGAGCCAACGAGAAACCTTGGATGACCAGTGAGGTACGTGCAATGCTGAAAGCACGGAACAGCGCTTTTAAATGTGGCGATGTGATGGCACTTAGAACTGCCAGAGCTAAACTGAACCGAGCCAAAACGTACTTATGGTCAGAAAGTACAAGATTTCTTCCAGCGACCGACAGACATGAGACGTATGTGGCAAGGCATCCAGAAGATCACAGACTACAAAGCTACTCCACCCCCCTGTGAGAGCAACATCAACTTTCTCAACCAACTGAACAACCACTTTGGGAGGTTTGAAGCATTCAATACCACTCCTGCCAGGAAGTCTACTCCTCTCCCCAATGAGAAGACACTCTGTCTACACACAGCAGATGTCTGGAGAACATTGAGGAGAGTGAACATTCAGAAAGCAGCAGGCCCGGACAACATACCAGGACGGGTACTAAAGGAATATGCTGATCAGCTGGCAGAGGTTTTCATGGACAGCTTCAACACATCGCTAAATCAGGCTGTGGTACCATCATGCCTGAAGACCGCCACAATCATACCGGTGCCCAAAAAGCCTACAATCTCCTCCCTCAACGACTACCGCCCTGTAGCACTCACCCCAATCATAATGAAGTGCTTTGAGAGGCTGGTGAAGGACCACATTACCTCCAGACTCCCTCCCACATTCGACCCATACCAGTTTGCCTACCGCTCACATCGCTCCACAGAGGATGCCATCTCCTCTGCAATCCACCTGAGCTTAGAACATCTGGAGAGGAAAAATGCACATGTGAGAATGCTGTTCCTGGACTTCAGCTCAGCATTCAATACCATCATTCCACAGCACATAGTAAGCAAGCTAGCCCCCCTTGGCTTCAGCACCCCCCTGTGTAACTGGCTGCTGGACTTCCTCACAAATAGACCTCAGTCGGTACGAGTGGGCAACAACATCTCCAGCGTCATCTCCCCGAGCACTGGTTCCCCTCAGGGCTGCGTCCTGAGCCCACTGCTGTTCACTCTGATGACCCATGACTGCTCTGCCAGGTCCACTACCAATCACATTGTGAAATTCGCAGATGACACAATGGTAGTGGGCCTTATCCAGAATGACAATGACATGGACTACAGAGCTGAAGTGAACCACCTTGTCAGCTGGTGTCATACCAACAACCTGGCCCTGAATGTCAATAAAACCAAGGAGATCATCATAGACTTCAGGAGGAGCCAGCCAAACCATGCACCACTTCTCATCAATCACACTGCAGTGGAAAGAGTCAATACAACCAAGTTCCTGGGGGTACTGATAACAGACTCCTTGACCTGGTCCACCCACACTGAAGCTCTCGTCAAAAGAGCTCAGCAGCGCATGCACTTCCTTCGGCGGCTGAGAAGAGCACGTCTCCCTCCTCCGATCCTCACCACTTTCTACAGGAGCTCAATAGAGAGCCTACTGACCAGCTGCATCTCTGTCTGGGCAGGTGCCTGCAGCACCTCAGACTGGAAGTCCCTGCAGAGGGTGGTGAGGACAGCAGAGAAAATCATTGGGACCTCCCTCCTCCCAATACAAGACATTGCTAAAAGCCGCTGCCTGTCCAGAGCTCAAAACATTTACAAAAACCCCACACACCCCCACCATAGACTGTTCTCCCTGCTGGTCTCTGGAAGAAGCCACCGCAGCCTCCGAAGCAGAACATCCAGATTTAAAAACAGCTTCTTCCCATATGCCATCAGACTGTTGAACTCATATTAAAATGCTGCTCCATTCTTCCTGGTTGTGTATATATATATATATATATATATATATATATATATATATATATATATATATATATATATATATATATATATATATATATATATGTGTATGTGTATGTGTGTGTGTGTGTGTGTGTGTGTGTGTATAAATATGTAAATATGTATTTGTGTATGTATGTACATACATATACTTTATTTTGATTAGATTCTTTATTTAGTATTTTTCTCTTTATTTTTATTCCATTCTGGTAGTCTTATTTGTACATCACTGCTGAAGTTCCTCCAAATTTAATCCGAGCCTGTAGCAACAAAGTCTCGTTCTAATGCACACTGTATGGTGCAATTTTGAATGACAATAAAGTTTGTCCATGTCTAAGTCTAAAAAGTCTCCCTGATCCTCAGTGAACAATAAAAACATAAATCCTGACTGAGGGCAGCTGTGTATGATCAGTGTTCTTAAAATATAGGGACTGATTGCCATATAAGGAAGAATGTCGCACACAGCCTCACAGGGGGGTGAACATATATAAGGGGACAATACAGAAAGAATAGCTGAACTGTGTGGAGAATAGTCAGGTGAGGGTGACATGGTTCCCAGATATCTGTAACTCCATTGGTCATATATTCTGCTCTGCTATATATTAAAACTGTTGTTGACTGTACACGTCATTGAGCGTTTCTCTTTTCCATAAACCAACTCGGGAGAGATTCACCTGGAGGAACAGGTAAATCTCAACAGTGTCTGTGTGACATTGGGACATGTAGCTTTGACTCTGAAGGGCCTTTTTGTTTTTACCTTTGGGAGGAAACAAATATCAGGATATATTTCGTATATCACCATTCAGGTAAAAAATATTGAGATATTATTTTGGTTCATATCGTTAAGCACAGCTTCATATTTCTATCAAACACAGCAAATTCATGTGGACTGGCCTTCATTTGCATCCAACAACCTTTATGTTTGTTTCTTTTTGCCATTTTTGCCCCATTGTTTTGGTTTTTGCACCTTTGATTTCAGTGGGTTTGGCGTTTCTTTTCTTTCTCATTGGGAACATTTGCACCTTTGATTTGGCGCCTCCTTCAGCAGATTCATCATCAGGGGAGCAGCTGCTGGACAGCTCCCAGGCCTCAGTGTGTGGATCCAAATAGAGAGGTTGCAGGTTCAAATCCAGCTTTCAGCTTCTTGTTTGTAGAAAGGCACTTTTTAATAGTTGCTGTCACCAACACAGTCACACCTCCACAATGATGTGGTGGAGGCTGGTGGTGCAGAGCAGCTGAATACCTCAGTAGGCTCAGTGAGAAACTAGAAATGGAAGGTTGCAGGTTCAGTTCCAGCTTCATCAACCTGCTCTTTGTGTTGCTTTGAACTCAGAGCTTCGTGATACGCTGTGTCACTGAAACACTTTCCTGCATTT
This sequence comes from Pterophyllum scalare, assembly GCA_024447675.2. Taxonomy (NCBI): domain Eukaryota; kingdom Metazoa; phylum Chordata; class Actinopteri; order Cichliformes; family Cichlidae; genus Pterophyllum; species Pterophyllum scalare. Next base: position 14,776 of record JAMQGT020013818.1, on the reverse strand, counting down.
GAGCTCAAATCTGGAGGAAACTTCAGTGTGAGTCTGTTGATGTGTGTGCATCCTCTGTAATGACACGCTGGGAGTGTCGCACAGTCTCTGATGTCCTTGCAATCCACTCACTGTTTGCTTGTTTGTGCGCACATTTTTTAACACTGCTGTTACAACCCTCAGCTAAAAGTGTCGGGGTGCGTGGGGTGTAACACAAAAACTTCCAACAAACCACAAAGCTGGAAACAAAATGACTGAACAAGAGACAAACCGCTGATTACAGACTCACAATTTACAACATGGAAGCACGTAAGCGTGCGCACACACGCACACACACACACACACAGATTAAACACACATTGGTGTGGCTGTTTGAGTGTGTCAGGTGTGTGTGCTGCAGTTCCTCTGGTGTCCAGCAGAGGCGCCACAGTGAGTCAGTCCCATAGTTAAACATGTTTACAGCTCATACACAGACTGCTCTGGTCTCTGTGGATCAGTTCATCCTTCATAACAGCTGTCCAGTCACCTGTGCAAACTCAAAGTTTGTATTATTGGGGGCGTGGCCTCTCTGACTGACAGGTGGAGGCTGACACAGCCAGCTGTAGCTGCTAGCTGTCTGCTAGCTTCCCCTCAGCTGACTGGAGTCCCTGAAGTGGACCTCTGGACTGTGCTGGTGCTGTTGGAGCCTTTTTAATGCAGTTAAACCTTTAAATCTTTGAATTATGAGACCAAAGTCATGAAAAAGGAAAAATGTTGGTGGAAAATCTGAATTTTGAGAAAAAAGTTGAAAACATTTCACTAAAACTATGAGTGAAAAGCAACATGGCCGACGTCCAGGCTGTGATTGGCTCACAGAGAGCAGCAGCACAGCTGAATCTTTACTGGTGTTTAACTTTAACACAACGAAACTAAATGAGAGGCTTTAAACACAGGAGAAAAGAAAAGAAGCTCTTTACCACCCCCTGTGCAGTCCACAGCGACTCACTAGGATGTGGCAGTGTTTCCATGCAGAAGTTTATGAAGGTCAGAAGGTCTCCTCCATCCTCTGATGCTGCTGATGCTCCCAGGAGATCTTCAGCTTCAGCCCCTGCTGACCAGTTATCACCACACAGACTAACACGACCTCACACAGTGTATCTTATACACAGATACATTTTCATAGCTTCACTGTCTCTGTTCTAAAACACTCGTGTTAAAAAGTTAAAGCTGTCTCATCAGCTGTTTCCATGGTCGCTCCCTGCAGCTGTAACTCTGTCAGCTTCACTGAGGAACATCCAGGATCATCTGCAGCCACATTAAAGCTATAATCTACACATGGTGTGGCAGCAGCAGACATGATGATGGTAGGAGCACACAGATACGCAGCAGTGACTCCATCAGGTCTGCTGAAGGTGTAAACAGGTGTAGGCAGTGTGGACATGTTTGGTCCAGAGACAGCATCAGCATCCAGAGACCTACAGGGGACTGGACTGATCCTACAGGAGGAGCTCAGCCTGGACAGGAGGAGCACTGCGGGAGGATCAGGCAGGTGGAACAGCTGGAGTAACTCCATCCAGGAAAAGACAGAGGCGTGCTGCCAGAGGAGGCACAGATTCAGGAACAGCGTTCCAGGATAGAGACTTTTCCCGGGATTTCTGGAAGTGTGAAAGATAAAGGAAAGCTGCTGCTGAAAGTGTGAGAGTCAAAGCAGGCAGAGGGGCTGAAAGGAGGGGAAGTGCTTTATTCCAGCGTTCTGGTCAAACACTGAAGGCATCATCAGGAAGTGTCCCACAGATAGAGCATCACTCTGTTTCCATGAGTCTGGTCTGCTGGAATCAAACCTGTGCACCAGCTCAGAAACACCACGCTCCCAGCAGCTTTAACTGGAAATGATTTATGGATCATTCACTAACTGGAAAACTGAACATTTATTAATAATTTTCAGTTGTGTATCTAAGAAAAACCAATGATACTCTGAGGTCCGTCCAGCTCGGGCACCACGGGGAACTTCAGGAGGTATTTTAGTTGCTGTGTTTGCAGAGTTGTGTTACCAACGCTGCAGACCTGAGAGAGAGATCAAAGACTGTTTAATAAATGAAAGCATATCCTCTCACAGTGGGTCAGTCACATTCATATTCATTCTAGCCCCATCAGCATGCTTTAAAAATACTGATTTTTTTATTTATGTTCCAGTCTGTGCTCAGACATATAATTATCACACTACTATAAAAGCAGCAGATCAACCTGTGAGCCAATCACAGCACGCATGATTAAATGATGGTAACAGAGTAACTCATCAGCTCATCAACACTGCTCTGAAGCCTGCTGGATAAACTGGTTTCACTGGTTTATAAGAGATGATTTATAACTCATTTTAATATCACAGTTTGGCTCTGGAGACGTTTGCAGGAGAGGAAAATGTGTTTGTGGATTTTCAGGAACTATTCGGTATTTGAAATAAAACGTAACCACTTCAACACCTGCGATCACATCTGTGTGAGGACAACAAGAGTGTGTTTCAGTATGTGTGGATGGATTACTGTGGAAGCACTCTAAACCACCTCTGAGCTGATCACAGGTCAGATTTACTGCTCAGAGGGAGCCCCTCAGATCTGTCACATGACCAGGGAATAAGAGCCAGGCAGCTCCATCAGGGTAGAGCTCCATCAGAACTGCATCTACACAGTGACACTTTAAAGCCCACAGAACTGAGCTCCATCTGTGGGCGGGGTCATTAAACGCATCAGTGTCAGCATCAAACATGAGCTGCAGAGTTGGAGACCTCAGCAGAGTAAACACTCTCTGATACCTGTGACCTGAGTTTGAACAGCTGACCTGACCTCTGCTGCAGGACGCCCCCACCGTCTGTGGACACTTCCTGTTTCTAATGTGTGAACTACAAAGAGTCCACACGGCTTCTCTCTAAGCTTTAACTCATGACTGAAGCTGGAGAACAGCTCAGGCTTCATGTGGACGAGGACCACTCTGCTGCATCAGGGCTTCAGCTGAGGCAGGTCTGCAGCAAAGGCTGGTTCAGTCTTAATGGGCGGAGTCTGAGTGAAGCCTTTGTCCTCGTACAGTCACTGACAACAGAACCAGGAGAACCTGTGGTTGAAGAAGCTTCACCTCTGGCTGACTGAACGCTTCCTGCTGCTGGAGGTTAAACATCAGCTGCACCTGAGCTGGAGCTCAGATTCAGATCCTGACACAATGCAAACTCTACAAGGGTGGAAATGATGGCTGCAGAGACACACCTGTACAGCAGGGGGCTCAGGCAGCTGACCGTCACCTGTTCTGTAATGATACCTGAAGGTCTCAGCTAATGGACAGGTCTGACAGGTGAGCAAGAGGCTGTGATGCAGTCAAAGTGCTCCCTCTAGTGTTCAGGCTGAGGTAGTGTGACCTCATAGAGCCAATCAGATCCTTCAGAGTGGAACCCAGCAGGCGGAAACAGAGAGGAAACATTTAAAGGTCCTTATTAGACTGTCATCCTCTGCCACAGCAACAGGTGAGCTCTCACCGTCAGCAGTCAACCTGCCCACATCAGCCAATCAGAGCACAGAGACTTGTAATGACTCACTGAGTGAGCCCCAACTCAGGGATCCCAGCCAATCAGAGCACTGCCTCAGCCTGTGATGTCACTCCATCCAGAGTGCACCCATACTCTGAAAGAGTAATCTATTACTGCAGGGTGAGCATATAAAAACACCACAGAAGAAGACTGAGCGAGTTATTGGATTACAGCTTCAGACTTCATGTTTTAATTATTATTTATGGAGAATTGATAAACTCATGAAAACTTAGAGCCAGTCTGTAAAACAGAATATTCTAACGAATGTTTAGGTTATTAATATTTGAACTATATAGTCTCTGAAAGCTGCTTCTTTATGGATATGTTCATAAAATAAAAGACAAAGGTGTTAAATTAGAGGACATGCAGAAACAGAATAAGAATCTGCAAGGATGGTTTCACAAAGCCCAGACCAGCAATGCAGAAATGGAGCAAAAACATGCACAAGTGCTGAAGGAGAGCCAGCAACTGGGCAAGTCACAGAGAAACATGCAGGATGTTCTCCAGGAATCTACAAAGAGGAACGGAGAACTCGTGGTGCAATGCGAAACACTGGAGGCATGCAAGGGCGCTCTGGAGAAAAAGTGTGCAGGGATGCAGGGCAGGATGGAAGAACTGGAGATACGCTGCACGAGACTTGCAGCTCAGAATGCAGAAAGTCTCCGTGATCTGCACACTGTCATCCTGCAGCACAAAGATCTGCTCGAGCGCTGCCTCAAGAAGAAGAAGAAGCGCGTCAAGTTTCTCCAGAGGAGCTCTTCAGCTCAAACACAGCTCTCCTCGTCTGCCACCACCTGTGATCCATCTCTATGACCTTGACCTCTGCTCTGTGCCCTTCTTTCCTCCCTTTCTTCTCTCTCCCTCCTTTCTTTTGAATTTGATTTAATAAAAAGGCAATCATATGCCATCACTCTTGTCTGTGGATGTTCACTTTTTTCTTTTTGCTTACAGTCTCTGTGCAAGATTAGCCTAAATGTTTACCACACAAATATGAAAGTTGCATAAAACTTGTGGTTACCTTTGGAGCACAAAGCCAATATACCAAAACATTAGTGGGGTCAGGTGAATGATGATTCTAAGTTGCCCGTAGGTGTGAATGTGAGTGTGAATGGTTCACATGGACCAGGGCTCTCTCAGCCCTGTCACAGACCGGTCACCTGTCCAGGGTGCACCCCGCCTCTCGCCCTGGCAGCTGGGATAGGCTCCAGCCGCCCTACTCTAAAAAAGTTGGGTGGCTGTGTCTCAGGTGGTAGAGCAGGTCATCTACTAATCTTAAGGTTGGTGGTTTGATTCCTGGGTGCTTCAGTCTGCATGCCAAATTATCCTTTGGGCAAGATACTGAAGCCCAAGTTGCTCTCTGATGCAGCCGTCAGAGTATGAATGTGTGTGGATGTAAGACAGGAAGCACTCGGGTGTAGAAGGAAGTGCTTGTATGAATGGGTGGGAATGGGTGGATGTTCCAACATGGTGTATAAAGCACTTTGAGTGCTCAGCTAGAAAAGCGCTCTATAAGAAGGAGCCCGTTTCCCACTGAGGACTGTCATTACTGTATGATGTGCTTCAGTATTTTATTGTCTATGAATGTCTGTGTGTGTGTGTCTGTGTGTGTGTGTGTTAAATATCTTTATTGTGAATCATTGTCTAAGGCCTGCATGTTGTTTAAACATTAAGCTCTTTTTGTGTTACTGCTTCTGCACACACACACACACACACACACACACTGAATTGCAGGCTGGAGCAGGTAAGTGGGCGGAGTCAGTTCAGTGCAGGTGAATCAAGCAGCTCTGCAGGCTGGACTGTTCCCACACCCTGTTTTCCTCTCGTGCTTCATCTCCTCATCACACCACCTGCAGCTGAACACAGCTCATCTCTCCTTCTGAATATGTATGCAGCATCACCCTGTGGTCTCCATCACACAAACAACAACAGGTATAAAACAACACAGCTCACCTGTCCAGACGAGCCCACTCAGGAAAATATTACTGACTAAAGCTTCCAGACAGGTGCTGGGTGGTCTGTGGGTCCTGGTTCTCCTCTTCTTGGTCACATTTAGTGACTTTAGAGAAGAAGACGCTCCTCAGCCTGACAGGTTGAGCCCTGAGAAAGCAGAGCTGAGTGCTATAACATCAATTCAATTCAATTCAATTCAATTTTATTTATATAGCGCCAAATCACAACAAACAGTCGCCTCAAGGCGCTTTGTATTGTGGGTAAAGACCCTACAATAACACAGAGAAAACCCAACAGTCAAAACGACCCCCTATGAGCAAGCACTTGGCGACGGTGGGAAGGAAAAACTCCCTTTTAACAGGAAGAAACCTCCAGCAGAACCAGGCTCAGGGAGGGGCAGTCATCTGCTGCGACCGGTTGGGGCTGAGTGGAGAGAGACAGGACAAAAGACATGCTGTGGAAGAGAGCCAGAGATTAATAATAATGATTAAGTACAGAGTGAAGTATAAACAAGTAAATAAAGGTGAATGAGAAGAAACAGTGCATTATGGGACCCCCCTCAGCAGCCTAGGCCTATAGCAGCATAACTAAGGGGTGGTTCAGGGTTGTCTGATCCAGCCCTAACTATAAGCTTGATCATAAAGGAAAGTTTTAAGCCTAATTTTGAAAATAGAGAGGGTGTCTGTCTCCCGAATCCAAGCTGGGAGCTGGTTCCACAGATGAGGGGCCTGAAAGCTGAAGGCTCTGCCTCCCATTCTACTTTTAAGTATCCTAGGAACCACAAGTAAGCCAGCAGTCTGAGAACGAAGTGCTCTATTGGGGTGATACGGTACTATGAGGTCTTTGAGATAAGATGGGGCCTGATTATTCAAGACCTTGTATGTTAGGAGAAGGATTTTAAATTCTATTCTGGATTTAACAGGGAGCCAATGAAGAGAAGCCAATATGGGAGAAATATGCTCTCTCTTTCTAGTCCCTGTCAGTACTCTAGCTGCAGCATTTTGGATCAGCTGAAGGCTTTTCAGGGAGTTTTTAGGACAGCCTGATAATAATGAATTACAGTAGTCCAGCCTAGAAGTAATAAATGCATGGATTAACTTTTCAGCGTCAATCTGAGAAAGGATGTTTCTAATTTTATAAATATTGCGCAGATGTAAAAAAGCCGTCCTACATATCTGTTTAATATGTGCATTGAAGGACATATCCTGGTCAAAAATGACTCCAAGATTTCTCACAGTGTTACTGGAGGCCAAAGTAATGCCATCCAGAGTAAGTATCTGGTTTGACACTGTGCTTCTAAGATTTGTGGGGCCGAGTACAAGAACTTCAGTTTTATCTGAATTTAGTAGCAGGAAATTAGAGGTCATCCAGGCCTTTATGTCTTTAAGACATTCCTGCAGTTTAACTAACTGATGTGTGTCATCTGGCTTCATGGATAGATAAAGCTGAGTATCATCTGCATAACAATGGAAATTGATGCAATGCTTTCTAATAATACTGCCTAAGGGAAGCATGTACAATGTAAATAAAATTGGACCTAGCACAGAACCCTGTGGGACTCCATAATTAACCTTACTGTGTGAAGACGACTCCCCATTTACATGAACAAATTGGAGTCTATTTGATAAATATGATTCAAACCACTGCAGTGCAGTACCTTTAATACCTATGGCATGCTCTAATCTCTGTAATAAAATGTTATGATCAACAGTATCAAAAGCTGCACTGAGGTCCAACAGGACAAGCACAGAGACGAGTCCACTGTCAGAGGCTGTAAGAAGATCGTTTGTAACCTTCACTAATGCTGTTTCTGTACTGTGATGAATTCTGAAACCTGACTGAAACTCTTCAAATAAACCGTTCCTCTGCAGATGATCAGTTAGCTGTTTTACAACTACTCTTTCAAGGATTTTGGAGAGAAAAGGAAGGTTGGAGATTGGCCTATAATTAGCTAAGACAGCTGGGTCAAGTGATGGCTTTTTAAGTAGCGGTTTAATTACTGCCACCTTGAAGGCCTGTGGTACATAGCCACCTAATAAAGACAGATTGATCATATTTAAGATTGAGGCATCAATAATTGGAAAGACTTCTTTGAACAGTCTAGTAGGAATGGGATCTAATAAACATGTTGATGGTTTGGAGGAAGTAACTATTGAAGTTAACTCCAAAAGATCAACTGGAGCCAAAGAGTCTAAACAAATACCAGCAGTGCTGAAAGCAGCCGAACATGAAGATAAACCTTGGAGATGGTTTTGAATAATTTTTCCTCTAATGTCTAAAATTTTATTTGTAAAGAAATCCATGAAGTCATTACCAGTTAAAGTGAAAGGAATACTCGGCTCTACAGAGCTCTGACTCTTTGTCAGCCTGGCTACAGTGCTGAAAAGAAACCTGGGGTTGTTCTTATTTTCTTCAATTAATGATGAATAGTAAGATGTCCTAGCTTTATGGAGGGCTCTTTTATAGAGCAACAAACTCTTTTTCCAGGCTAAATGAGTATCTTCTACTTTAGTGAGACGCCATTCCCTCTCCAGCTTACGGGTTATCTGCTTTAAGTCTGCGCGTTTGTGAATTATACCACGGAGTCAGGCACTTCTGATTTGAGGCTTTCCTTTTCAGAGGAGCCACAGTATCCAAAGTCGTACGCAATGAGGATGTAAAACTATCGATGAGATAATCTACCTCACTGGGAGCAGAGTTTAGGTAGCTGCTCTGCACTGTGTTGGCACATGGCACTGAAGAGCATAATAATGAAGGAATTAGATCCTTAAACTTAGTTACAGCACTTTCAGAAAGACTTCTACTGTAATAAAACTTATTCCCCACTGCTGTGTAATCCATTAAAGTAAATGTAAATGTTACTAAGAAATGATCAGACAGGAGGGGGCTTTCAGGGAATACTGTTAGGTCTTCAGTTTCAATGCCATATGTCAGGACAAGATCCAGAGTATGATTAAAGTGGTGGGTGGGCTCCTTTACATTTTGACAGAAGCCAATTGAATCTAATAATAGATTAAATGCAGTGTTGAGGCTGTCATTTTCAGCATCTACATGGATGTTAAAATCACCCACTATAATGATTTTATCTGAACTGAGCACTAAATCAGATAAAAAGTCTGAGAAATCAGACAGAAACTCTGAGTAAGGACCAGGTGGACGATAGATAATAACAAATAAAACAGGTTTTTGAATTTCCCAATTAGAGTGGACAAGACCAAGAGTCAGGCTTTCAAAAGAATTAAAACTCTGTCTGGGTCTTTGATTAATCACTAAGCTGGAATTGAAGATTGCAGCTACGCCTCCTCCTCGACCTGTGCTTCGAGCATTCTGACAGTTAGTGTGACTCGGGGGTGTTGATTCATTTAAACTAACATATTCATCCTGCTGTAACCAGGTTTCTGTAAGGCACAATAAATCAATATGTTGATCAATTATTAAATCATTTACTAACAGGGACTTGGAAGAGAGAGACCTAATGTTTAATAATCCACATTTAATTGTTTTATTCTTTGGTGCAGTTGATGAAACTATATTATTTATTGTTTTTGAATTTTTATGCTTAAACAGTTTTCTGCTGATTTTAAGTTTGTTTTTTGGTGGTCTGGGAGCAGGCACCGTCTCTATGGGGATGGGGTTTTGGGGGGATGGCAGGAGGAGAGAAGCTGCAGAGAGGCGTGTAAGACTGCAACTCTGCTTCCTGGTCTCAACCCTGGGCAGTCAGGTTTTAGGAGGGTTGATAAATTTGGCCAGATTCCTAGAAATGAGAGCTGCTCCATCCAAAGTGGGATGGATGCCGTCTCTCCTAACAAGACCAGGTTTTCCCCAGAAACTTTCCCAATTATCAATGAAGCCCACGTTGTTTTTTGGACACCACTCCGACAGCCAGCGATTCAAGGAGAACATGCGGCTAAACATGTCGCTCCGGGTCTGATTGGGGAGGGGCCCAGAGAAAACTACAGAGTCCGACATTGTTTTTGCAAAGTCACACACCGATTCAATATTAATTTTAGTGACCTCCGATTGGCGTAACCGGGTGTCATTACTGCCGACGTGAATAACGATCTTACCAAATCTACGATTAGCCTTAGCCAGCAGTTTCAAATTTCCGTGAACAACACTACAACAAGTGATCAGTCGGTGTGTTGTTAGTGTAGTAGTTCACAGCTTTGCCGAACATGCAACAGCTCCCCAGTTTAGGCCACAAAGGGAGGACCTGCAGCGCCATCTGTGGGACACCTTGTGAATAAGGGAGCAGGTGATGGTTAGCACAACTTTAACTATTAACTTACAGCTTTTCAGGTTTGGGGTTTATTTCACTGCGCTGCAAACAGCTGCTCACTGTTACTGTTACAGTTAAAATACATCCTGTAAGGCTTAAAAGATCGACTTCATGATCTATGAAACATCTGCTTTTCTTTACGTTTCTTTTTGTAGAAAAGCCGTCATTCAAACATTTATATAACAGCTTTATATTTAAGAGAAAGGTCAGCAGTCCTTCATGCATCTCTGCATAATCTGAAGGACACACAGGCACAGGAAGATGCTGAGGACAAACAGCCAGCAATTAATGATTCTCCATTTAGAGGCTTCTAGGAGCAAATGTCTCAGTTTTAGTGGGACACAGCTTTCAACCTGCTGCAGCCTGTTAAAGAAGCGTTAACTGGGCTGTTGAGGAAAAGCATGTTTGATTATCTTTCAGTCAGGACCTTCATTCACCTTAAACATTTTCCCAAAGGAGAACTCTTCATCTGTTCGAGCCAAAGGCGTCACACTGTGTCCCAGTCTGCTTTTCATATCAGGAACTGTGGGTATAATAATGTGACCTTTTCTTTGATTTCCCTGACAGAGTCTTCCTAAAGGGATTAATAAAGTTTTATCTAATCTAATCTGATCTAATAATTGTGGGAAATGATAAATATTGAACAAAAATGCTGTCTGCATCCTTAATAATTGAGTGGGGGAAATTACTATTGGATCCCCTCATGAGTTTGTAAGTCTGCTCACTTACAGAGAAATAAACAGTCTCTCATTTTGATGTTACTTTAATTTAAATGCAGAGTGAATACCAACCAAAACTCCAGAGAAATGTTCAATAATGATCTCCTGTGCTGTAACAGCAGCATCCAATCAGTGCTCTCGTGGCTCTGAGACAGCGACCCGCTGGTTGCAAGGTGAGCACCTACCCACTGCGCCACTGCCACCTCGACAAATGTTCTGATAGTTTTGGTGCTCTTTGAAAGCACATTGAAACTCCTCAGTGACGTCTATCGCCACACTGACTGACCCAGTGAAAAGCTGAACTGAACCCCTCTGGAACTTGAAGGCTTCATGTGTTTGGCACCAGTAAGACTTTGGTAGGTCTGAATTGTGCTTGTAACCATCTCTCAGGACCAAAGACTTTATTATTAAAAAGAGGTGAAGGGTTTTTACATCCCAGTTTGTCCTTTTATATTATTGGATGATGGACTATGTACTTTGACAGAGCTCTATGTGACATTTAGTTCAAACTTTTGAAAAGTTTGGAGCTTTATTTTGGGTGTTTCTAAAGTTTCCTGTGTGAACTCTCAGGAACCTGCAGCAGTCTAATATTCTGGGGTACAGAGGGAGGAGCTTCTGTCAGACTGATGAGGAACTGAAGCCGCTCTCATGGTCTCATCAAGTCCATCAGACTCTGCTGTTAACCAGCATTAGCTGATGTCACTTTACTCAGCCTGTGCTCTTCAGGGTCAGCTTCCTGTTGGATGCTTACCTCACCCACCTACACCACACTGATAAGCAGAGGCGGTTTAGATTCTGTGCTTTCACAGGTTTGTTTTTACTGTCTAATAAAGTCACTGGGAATAAAATAAATACTGTGTAGTTATTCTGTCCCAATCACTTTGCTTTCAGCCTGTTTAACCTGTAAAGGCTTCACTGTCTGTAACATCTCATTTTTATTGACTTGTAATCCATCATATGATTTGAAATGGATCTGATATTGATCTTTATGTATAGTGAGGACAGTGTGTGGTGTAGTTATTGTTTCTTCTCTTACCCATCAGCAGTCAAGTGTGCTGCTGTAGTCACTGTGATGGATGTAGCTGTACTGTGTGCTTACTGCTGATCACTTTGTTCAGGTCTCATTTTGAATTCTACTTTCATTATGTTTTATGTTGCCAGCTGCATCTTTAGTTCTACTGTTGAAAAGCCCTTTTTATTATTATTTACTATTCAGTGACTGATAAACATCTCACTAGAATTAAAGTGCAGTGACACAGGACCCTGGGGAAAATGCTCAATTCAAACAAAACATGTCAGATCCACTGAGAGCATTTTCTCTTCATCTCTTCATCACTTTGAAAAGAAATCAAGATTCTTATGATGAGTGAACTTTTCCTAGTTTTCCATTTGTGGCCTACGTCAAAGTGTAGCACCCAACCTATGAGTGGAATGAATTTAGACTATTTGAAGGACCTGAAAATGGATTCAAACTAAAAGCTTTTAGAGAATAAACTCATATATGACCTTTGACCTGTGCCTTCAGCACTGACCTCTGACTTTAAGCTCTACTTGTTTCTTCAGCAGGATGGTTCCCTCTGTGTTGTAGACGGTGCAGGTGTAGGTCCTTGTGTCTCTCTCTGTGGGGTGTTTCAGGGTCAGACTTAGGTCTCCAGTTCTCAGCAGGTCTTCATTCATCTTCGTCCGTCCTCTGTAATCCGGGCGCTGTTCTTTATGCTGGTCAGAGCTGCTCTGATACACGTGGACTTTATCACCATCAGTATCCGTCCACTCCACTTTAGCGTCTTCAGGCAGGTGAACGGTGATTTTGAGGGGCAGCTGGACAGACTCTTGAATCCACCTCCACCTGGGGGACTGAGAGGACAACAAAGCACAACATGAGCTTGGATGGAGACATTTGTGTTGCCTCTAACAGGCTGAATGTTGCTGCTTCACTGGGAGCTCACTGTTAGACAGAAAGTGGTCGGTGTGAAGAGGAGACGCAGCAGAAAGATGAAGACTGACAGGAAGAAAGCAGTGAACAGACTGTTGGAGCTGCTGTTAGTGGGACAGGACTTCATTCAGTCTGTGAGGAGCAGGTTGGACTTGGTGAAGCAGAGAAACACAGTCTGAGTGTTTCTGTCACACTGGCTTCATCACACAGCTCAATGGGAGAACAATTGGAACAATCTGAGAGAACCGTTCCTTTAGTCAAAGCAGCAAGAAAACACTATGAAAACACCCCACTACACACAAAACTGCAGTACGGACAAATTTCACAAAGAGTATCTAAAGTCAAAGTACTTATTGTGCAGAATCATGTAGCCATCAGTGTGATATGCACAAATATTACTGCTGCACGTGTTTCAGGCTGAGCTCATTTCAAATCTTTTCTATTGTGTTGAATGTGCAGTAATGCATCATATTCTATAAAATCACGTTTATAGTGGCTGTCCTGTGAGGAGCACGGATCTCTAAACAAACAGCTGACGTACTCACAGGCCTACACCTGGATTTGAAACAGTAGATTCAACCTGAAATATAAACTCACAGCTGGATTCAAAGGCTGAGCTCTGTGTGACACGGTTTACACACTGAATACTCATACCAACTTTCAAGAGAGCTGGCCGAGGAATAAGGAGGGCATAGGGATTAAAAGGTAAATCAATGTAGGTCAAAAAGAAGTCAAACAACAAAAATCCGACTGCATTTGAGAATATTTTAAGAGTTTTTGAAGTCGTAAGAGTTCAAAAAATATGAGAGGAGCAGCAAGTTCAGTGAACTGCTGACGTATGATGGACAGACGGACAGACTGATGCCAGACGGCTTGGTATTACATGAGCTCTGCGGACTGTCATCTGTCATCGACAGCAGAGCTAATAAAACTGAAGTTATTGTACGATATGGAACCAGCTCCCAGCTTGGATTCAGGAGACAGACACCCTCTCTATTTTTAAGATTAGGATGACTGTTGGGTTTTCTCTGTAATTATAGTGGGCTCTTTACCTTACAGTATAAAGTGCTTTGTGGTGACTGTTGTGAGTTTGTGCTGTATAAAGGTGACCCTGAACCATCCCTTAGATAGTATGCTGCTAAAGGCCTAGACTGCTGGGGGGTTCCCATAATGCACTGTTTCTTTTCAATCACCTTATTTACTTTGTTTATACTCCTCTCTGCATTTAATGATTGTTATTAATCTCTGCCTCTCTTCCACAGCATGTCTTTTGTCCTGTCTCTCTCCCCTCAGCCCCAACCGGTCGCAGCAGATGACTGCCCCTCCCTGAGCCTGGTTCTGCTAGGAGGTTTCTTCCTGTTCAAAGGAAGTTTTTCCTTCCCACCGTCGCCAAGTGCTTGCTCATAGGGGGTCGTTTTGACTGTTGGGTTTTTTTCTGTTATTGTAGGGTCTTTACCCACAATACAAAGCGCCTTGAGGCAACTGTTTGTTGCGATTTGGCGCTATATAAATAAAATTGAATTGAATTGTTAGCATTGTGATGGAAGAGCTGATGCATGCTGGGTAAAGTAAGAGCAGAGGCTGACTAATAAATATAGACCAGCCAGTTTCTCCACGTGTCTCCTTCAGTGCAACTAAAGGCCTGTTAGAGTGTGTGCTGTGTGTGTTTCTGAAGCATCACAATCTTTGTGGTGGCTGTGGCTCAGGAGGTGGAGCAGGGCATTTACTAATCAAAAGGTTGATAGTTCAATTCCTGGCTGCTCCAGTCTGCATGCCAAAGTATCCTTTGGCAAGATACTGAACCCCAAGTTGCTCTCTGCTGTAACCATCTGAGTGTGACTGCATGTGAATGTTAGCGCTTAGCTGTAGAAAACATTGCTTGTGTCAATGCAAACATGGTGCATAAAGTGCTTTGAATGCTCAGAAAGAGTAGGAAAGTGCTATATAAGAATCAGTCCCTTCATCATGTTCCAATGATAGGCAGCTGTTTGTCACCCCTCTGCACTTCATGCCTCACTGCTTGTCATGTCCGTGTTTGTCCACCAGGGGTCTCCCTCGGATCGTCTGTGACAGCCAGTGCAAAATCTCTGCATCCCTGTTAGCAGGGTGAAGGCGCCCTCTGCTGAAGCATCAGTGAAGACATTCAGCAGCAGCAAACACATTTAAACCGTTTCTTTAACAGTTTTAAAGATTTTTATTTAACATTTGCAGGATTTGCAACACAAACAAACAGATTTAGTACAAACTAACATGTAAGAACTGATTAATAATCTGACTGCTGGAGAAAAGCTAATGACTAACATGAAATCTAACAGCTAAAACACTTTAAATCCAACATATAACACTGCTCCAATCTCACCTGAAAA
>JAMQGT020013817.1:0-24383 GCA_024447675.2 Pterophyllum scalare | reverse complement strand
TTTCTTCGTGTTAAAAGGGAGTTTTTCTTACTTGATTTGAAGAGGAACAATATGGTTTTCGTCCTGGTCACAGATTGCGAGCTCAGCTCTTTATTCTCTCAAGGATATTCGAGTGTGCGTGGGAGTTTGCCCATCCAGTCTACATGTGCTTTGTGGACTTGGAGAAGGCATTTGACCGTGTCCCTCAGGGGTGTCCTGTGGGCGGTCCTGCTGGATTATGGGGTGTCTAGTCCATTGTTGCAGGCCATTCAGTCCCTCTACAATCACAGCGAGATATAGCCACCAATAAGTCGGACTTGTTTTCTGTGGGTGTTTCACTTTGCCAAGGCTGCCCTTTGTCACAGATTCTCTTCATAATTTTTATTGACAGAATTTCTAGGCATAGCCATGTGGCGGAAGGCTTCTGCCTTGGTATCCTCAGAATCTCATCTCTTCTCTTTGCGGATGATGCGGTCCTGTTAGGTTCATCAGGTGGTGGCCTCCAGCTCACAGTGGAACGAGCTTCTCTGGTTAGGCTGCTGCCCCCGCGAAGCGGCCCCAGATAAGCGGAAGAAAATGGATGGATGGATGGATGTATTTGATCCACCATCAGGTGTGCTGGTTTTGATGTGGTGATCTTGCTGTTCATATTGGATGCTGCTGGTCATCACTGAAATTAATTGGCTGGGTCTTTGTTCATATATTAATGTATTCTCAGCAGATCACCTGCAGAACCTTTTACTCCCATTGGTGATTGTTTTGATTTAAGATTAAATCAATTATCATATTCCACATATTTCATGATGTCATACTCATCATCTGAGTTTAGATTTCACAAAGAAACTGTACAGCTCTTCATCCTCTACAGATTCACTCACCTTCACAAGCAGACTCAGCATCTTTTGGCATTAGGCTGAGATGGACGCGCCCTTGAATGACTTTCTAATCATTCTGACGGGGCCGGTGTTGTAAACTGTCTGGTAATCAAAATTCAGCTTTTCTTTGTCCTTCAGTCTCAGCATTTCCACGTTGTCCTTTGTTATTTTCCTGCAAACAGAAAGAAACAACAGGTGGAAATAGGTCAGCACTTGCTGGCACAAAACCACATACTTTGTGCCAACAAGTGCTAATAACACACGAGAGGGATGGCAGGGCATTCAGAACATCACAAACTTCAGAGGCTGTGATGTGACATCGCCAGCCTAAATGATTACCTCGCTATGGCCCTCACACTGGTAATCATGAAGTACTTTGAGAGGCTAGTTCTCCAGCACATAAAAGACCATGTCCCCCCCACCTTTCGACACCCATCAGTTTGCATATCGTGCAAACAGATCCACAGAGGACGCCATCGCTGTAGCTCTCCAATCTGTGTTGAGCCACTTGGAGCAGCAGCAGAGCTACGTTCACATGCTCTTTGTGGATTACAGCTCATCCCAGATATTCTCAACACCTAACTGCACACCCTGGGCCCCCCCCTCACATGTTCCTGTATAAAGGACTTCTTAACCAACTGGCCCACCCATCGTCCACCCATACACTGAGCACTGGCTCCCCACAGAGCTGTGTGCTGAGCCTCCCTCCTGTACTGCCTCTACACCCATGACTGCAGTCCGGCCCACAATAACAACCTCATCATCAAATTTGCTGATGACACCACAGTGGTCGGACTCATCTCAAGGGGAGATGAGGCACCCTACAGAGAGGAGGTCCTGAAGTTGACAGCCTGGTGTTCAGAGAACAACCTGACACTGAACACCGTGAAAACCAAAGAGATCATCATCAACTTCAGGAAGCACAGGACTGACCCAGCCGCCCTCTACATCAAGGGTGAGCGTGTGGAGAGGGTCCACACCTTCAGGTTTCTTGGTGTCCTCATCTCTGCTGATCTCTCTTGGTCAGATAACATCACAGCTGTTATCAAGAAGGCTCAGCAGCCACTTCACTTCCTGAGGCTCCTCAGGAATAACAACTTGGACTCAAACCTGCTGCTGACCTTCTACCGCTCATCCATTGAGAGCCTGCTGACGTACTGTATCACAGTATGGTACAGCAGCTGCACTGAGGCAGAGAGGGGGAGGCTTCAGAAGGTAGTCAAGACAGCACAGAGAATCGCTGGCTGCCCTCTCCCCTCCCTGATGGACATCTACACCTCCGGCTGCATCAGCAGAGCCAAAAACATCATCAAGGACAGGTCACACCCTGGCTTTGACCTATTTGACCTGCTGCCCTCTGGCATGCACTACAGGTGCATCAAAGCCAGAACAAACAGACTCCAGAACAGTTTCTTCACCAGAGCAATCACCACCCTGAACTCACACACTCACCCACTCTAACTGTGCAGTACCCACATCTATGTGCAATATTATATTATTGATACTGAACAATAACTATCAGTCCTATATTGTGCAATATCCAGTATTCATTCACCAAGCGCAATACTCACCATCTTCATTATTATATGTATATATTTACCCATTGTTCTAGCTAGTGGTTGATCGCCAGGCGGTGCGCTGGGCTGAGGATTTCACCGCTTCCCTTTCAGAGCTCTGCTGTCACTGCATTTAGCAAACAGGAGCCCACCTCGCGGACTCCGCCCCGGCTAGATCGCTGCTTTTATCGCTGCTTGCTCCGGTATTATTTCACTGCAATTAGTAATCTACCACAGAGCACGGAAAGTTCACAGTGTGCACGTTTTATCTCCCTACAGTCATGCGCGTGCTTGATTTCGCTGTCTACAGAAATCGAAATGACAACCGGCATGAATATGAGGGGAAGTAAGAGGAAAAACGAAGATCAAATGAAAATTTCAGGCATGATTTAACGTGAGTGTATTATCGCTGACAAGTTTTTTCACACCTCAATTGTTCTGTGCTGTGAGGTGTGTGGCTCATGCAGCCCCCAGTTTTTCAACAAAAACACAACAGCAGCTGTTTTACGTGCAGTCTGTCTGCAGCACAAAGAGGCGGAGTGAAAGGAGACGTCCGAAGCAGCAGCACTTGCTCCTGTAACCACCTTAAAACCTTTACTGGGAAACAGCTGGAGGTCCTTCATCAACCACCTGATCAGAAACATGAAGAACAGAGAACTTTGCAGCTGCTCCATCCACCCTGTTTGTTTCACTGCAGTGAAACTGCAGTACGGAAGTTAAAATGTGCAGATGAATTGTTAATACAAAAAAATTATTTCTTATTCGATTACTTGATTAATTGATGGAATAATCGATAGAGTACTCGATTACTAAAATAATCGATAGTTGCAGCCCTGCTTGGCCATAGTCAAACATTACATTTCAGCATCAGTGGAGCTGTGAAAGGCCTTCAAGAAAAAACTACAGTTCCCAGCAAGATGATGTCACTTCCTGTTGTTGCATTAAAATCATGATAATTTATGCTTACAACATGGTGGCTGATATTTGAACATAGAAAATGCTTTTAGCAGCTGATTGATAAAACATCTGGATTATGTTTTTATTGTGTATACTTTTTTACGTGATTTCTACAAACCTGTTAGTGAAAGAAATCGACACATTAAATGCTATATAAGTGTAACTCTTCTGGATTATATGCAAAAATTATCACTCTATCGATCTAATAAGGCCTGGTTTAGAGTTCTGTGACGGTCATACGTACATAATCGAAAATCCTCTCTGAACCTAACCTGACATGCACCTCGAGAAATGTAACTACAGGTAAATAGAATAGAATAGAACTTTATTGTCATTATACATACAATGAAATTAATCATTATACATATAACGAAATTCTGTTCAGACAACATCCAAGAGAAGGACAGACAAGGCTAACACAGGGGAGATGTCTGCAGCCGCTGCCTCCTTAGGGTTCTGACACACAGTAGGGTAGTTAGATTAAAA
The DNA here is from genome assembly GCA_024447675.2 of Pterophyllum scalare. Lineage (NCBI taxonomy): Eukaryota > Metazoa > Chordata > Actinopteri > Cichliformes > Cichlidae > Pterophyllum > Pterophyllum scalare. Next base: position 20,530 of record JAMQGT020013817.1, on the reverse strand, counting down.
AAAATTGATCTGGTACTGTGCTCATCTTGAGCACCATATCAGGGTCCAAAAAACCACCTTAACCAAAGCATATTCGCACATTTAAAGCCAGGACAGCAATATGGTTGGCTGGTTGGAGATGAGATGAGAGGGTCAGGGCATTATGGAGCCAGATGCAAGCTCCTAGCCAAAACAGTTTGCTATTTATCTAATAGACTCCAATTTGTTCATGTAAATGGGGAGTCTTCTTCACACACTAAGGTTCATTATAGAGTTCCACAGGGTTCTGTGTTAGATCCAATTCTATTTACATTATACACCCTTCCCTTAGGCAGTATTATTAGAAAGCATTGCATACATTTTCATTGTTATGCAGATGATACTCAGCTTTATCTATCCATGAAGCCAGATGACACACATCAATTAGTTAAACTGCAGGAATATCTTAAAGACATAAAGGCCTGGATGACCTCTAATTTCCTGCTTCTAAATTCAGATCAAACTGAAGTTCTTGTACTCGGCCCCACAAATCTTAGAAACATGGTGTCAAACCAGATACTTACTCTGGATGGCATTACTTTGGCCTCCAGTAACACTGTGAGAAATCTTGGAGTCATTTTTGACCAGGATATGTCCTTCAATGCACATATTAAACAAATATGTAGGACGGCTTTTTTACATTTGTGCAATATTTATAAAATTAGAAACATCCTTTCTCAGACGGATGCTGAAAAGTTAATCCATGCATTTATTACTTCTAGGCTATGTTCGATCCCCCACAACGTTCTCACTATTGTGACAGCTCTCTGTTTAATCAGGGTCCCGGTTGCTTACTTATGAGCTGGGTGATGAGATGGGGATTCTGGTAAAGTCCAATTTAGTCCAATAATTCCTTTTTGGGAAAGAAAGGCTTCGAGTGAGTTGCTCGGCCAAAGCGACCACACCCTAGTCCAATCCATTAAAAACTGCCTCCATGAAGTGATGGAAAAGGAGAAGTCCAAAAGGAAGATGCTGCTATCCTTCTGTCAACTGTGCTTTATAATCCTCACGCTGTAATTTGGAAATCCACTTCAACTCCGTACAAAGTCCCAAGATTGAAAATCCAACAGCGAGGCTCCATCCCACTCCAGGCCATCAGCAGGGAGAATTCTCGGGACTGCTGATAGCCGAATTAGTCCACAGCTAGGGGTTTGGGCATGCCCCCTCTGCTGAAGCAGTCTTGTCTGAGGGAAGGTTTCCTGAAATTCTCGTATATTGCTTCTTTGCTTCAACTTTTATAGCAAAAATCCTACACATCCTAGATTTCCTACATCATCCTGACAGACTATCACCCCACTGCCTTTGTCTATTTGGGGTGTTAAACTTAACCATTACTTCATTTCTTATTAACATATGGGTCATTTTGTTCCTTCCAGTCTGGGACATGTCTGAACATGTTTCTAACTTTGCCCTGACTTGCCCTTAGGCCACAGTTTTAGTTCCTCATTTTACCCTCAGATCAGTGATTTCGCAATTTTCTTAGTACTTTGCCATCTAACATTTCTGTGTTACAGTTACACTCATTATTCGATTCTACATCATATAAATCATTCTCTAACAATTCTATAAATTTGAATTATGATTGTTCATACAGTGCCAGGCTTAGGCAATCAGGTAATCAAGATCTCAACTCACTTGACAGCTGGACTACTGTAATCCATTTTTATCAGCCAGTGCTGCCAATCACAGGAGGGATGTGGTCGGTCACACATGTAAAACCTGCCCGGTGACTCCTTAGGTATGTATTACTGTGCTGCTGTGTTGCTTCCATCGAAGTTTCAGAGAAGAGTTGAACTGGTTTTGGTCCATACAGACTTTTTGTTTATGCAAAGTATGAGGGTTTAAAAGTCTCTGAGCTGCAGTGTTCTTCCACACAAAAAACACACTAAGACTAGACTCTTTCACTAAGCTGAAATGTGCTGGGAAAAAACTTCTTTTATGTACATTTAAACCTAGCATGCAAAATAGGCCCAAATGTTGATTCCTAGAACTTCAGGAGTTAGGACTTGCAGTTGCCTGTTATGCCTCTTACTGCAACCCTAACCCTAAATCCTGAGATGTGCAACAAATCAACCAGCATGTTTCCCACGGAGCTGCATCAACTCCTACTTTAACCCTGTGTAAGTGTGTGAGGCCACAAGCTGATAGCCACATGTGTCCCATCCTTGCTTGATGAAGGATTTCAGCTGCTCCACTTTGTTATCTTTGGTTTCTTAATGCTCCAGATGTTTTCAGTGGCTGGTCAGTTTTGCAGTTCTTTTACTAATGAGTCATGCTGCTGCAATACAAGAACATGATTTCACTGAAACCAAGGATGCAGCTAACATGATTTCCAAACAGAATCTTGATTCTGATTGGTCAGACCACAGGACAGTTTCCCACTCAGCCTCAGTCCATCTTAAATGAGCTCCGGCTCACACATGACAGCAGTGTTTCTGGATCTTTTTTCTCTGTATGGGTTTTACATGGTATAAAGAACATACTGTGCCTTACGAAAGTATTCGGCCCCCTTGAACTTTTCTACCTTTTGCCACATTTCAGGCTTCAAACATAAAGATATAAAATTTTAATTTTTTGTGAAGAATCAACAACAAGTGGGACACAATCCTGAAGTGGAATGAAATTTATTGGATGTGTCAAACTTTTTTAACAAATAAAAAACTGAAAAGTGGCGCGTGCAATATTAAACAAACGTGCACTACTAACTGCCATTCTCACACATATTCATACATTATACATTAAGTCCTTTCTAAGAATACACATTCACACTCTGAAGGATGCATCAGGACAATCTGGAGTTTAGTATCATATGCAAGGATATTTAAGCATGCAGACTTGAGAACACCAGTCCTCCTAAGACCTGTGTCAAATATTAGCAAGTTCTACTCTGCAGACTGCACATATTGGGGTACATGAATGATTAACTCAAGGGTTCATCCAATAAAACTGTACTGGAATCAGTCCTGGACTAAAATCACACTTCTCAGTACCTGGCTTTTCCTTCCCTGTCCACACATCAGGAGCAGTGAAGCAGACTACCTTCCTCAGCTTCAGTCGTCTCAGTCTTTCAGACAGAGTGGGATCTTCTCCTCAGCTCTGTCCACCTCTCTTTGCACATTTATCTCTCCCCCCTCACTTAAATCCTCTCCAACAGCTGCAGATCAGCAGTTATCGTCAAATAACCTTGTGAAGAAAAAAACAAAGTACAGTTTGAGTTCCAGCAGTCGATATGAATCTGAACTTTGTCCCTCACAAACAAACTGAACTAAAGTGCACCTTTATTTGCTTTGCAGTTTTTGCTTTTTTATCTCTCTACATGTGCACTATGGTGACTGGGTGCAAATTAAAGGGAGTTTCATGTCCTGCCAATGGAGGTCAGAATTTTAGTTCACCCAAACTCCCATCAGCTCCAGCTGTAATTTTAATGCATTCATGCAGTTTATGACCTTACTTTCACCCTCTGTGCCTGCCATCCGTCCATTCTCTTCCTCTTATCCTGTTCGGGGTCACAGGGGGGCTGGAGCTTATCCTAGCTGACATAGGGCGAGAGGCAGGGTACACCCCATGCAAGTCGCCAGCTTGTCGCAGGGCCAACACAGAGAGACAGACAACCATTAGCACCTATGGGCAATTTAGAGTGGCCAATTAACCTAACCCCAGTAACTGTGGGAGGAAACCCACGCAGACACAGGGAGAACATGCAAACTCCACACAGAGAGGCCCGGGCTGAGATGATCAAACCCAGGCCTTCTAGATGTTATTCTAGCTGTGAGGCAGCAGTGCTAACCACCACGCCACCATGCTGCCTGCCTGTAAATGAGTTGGTAAAAATGTAAAGTATTTGTGCCATCCTATTCTGCCTAAAGGACTCATGAGACTAATGGTAAATAATTATCATTTAACACATAACCAGATCCCTGATCTGTTTTAAATGGTTACTGTTTCCTTTTACATAACTTCTGCCTGTATTTAACCTCATGTTTTGTTATAATCAACCACCTATCAGAGTCTCTGTTCTAAGCAAACTCTTATTTAATCAGAGAGGAGATGCTCTGTGCATAAGTCAGGTGTCTGAAGTTCTCGGGAATTGGATGGGTGTCTGAAACATGTAGAATAATCTTGGCATCACATCCACTGCTTTCATTTTCTCATTGCTTATTCACAGTTGAGAGATAAAAGGTAAGGAGTGCTCATTTTCACTTTGCCTTTGAAAACAGGCCTGGCGACTCACCAGTGTTTTTCCATTTAAAGCAGATGATCCACAGTGTTTTAATAACTATAGATACATTTATATTTTGCTATGGTTTTCAAAAAATATTAGAAAAAGTTATTTACAAAAGGGTTCGTTTTCATTGAAATTATAATTCTGTGCTTTACGAACACCAGTTTCTGATTATTGTAAAAATCACTTACATGGCTCTGCTTCACCTGACTAACAGTTACCATGTGAAAGTAATTACTATACTCTCCTTTCTCAGAATGACGCTGAAAAGTTAATCCATGCATTTATTACTTCTAGGCTGGACTACTGTAATTCATTATTATCAGGCTGTCCTAAAAACTCCCTGAAAAGCCTTCAGCTGATCCAAAATGCTGCAGCTAGAGTACTGACAGGGACTAGAAAGAGAGAGCATATTTCTCCCATAATAGCTTCTCTTCATTGGCTCCCTGTTAAATCTAGAATAGAATTTAAAATCCTTCTCCTAACATACAAGGTCTTGAATAATCAGGCCCCATCTTATCTCAAAGACCTCATAGAACCGTATCACCCCAATAGAGCACTTCGTTCTCAGACTGCTGGCTTACTTGTGGTTCCTAGGATACTTAAAAGTAGAATGGGAGGCAGAGCCTTCAGCTTTCAGGCCCCTCATCTGTGGAACCAGCTCCCAGCTTGGATTCGGGAGACAGACACCCTCTCTATTTTCAAAATTAGGCTTAAAACTTTCCTTTTTGATCAAGCTTATAGTTAGGGCTGGATCAGGTGACCCTGAACCCTCCCTTAGTTATGCTGCTATAGGCCTAGGCTGCTGAGGGGGGGGTCCCATAATGCACTGTTTCTTCTCATTCACCTTTATTTACTTGTTTATACTTCACTCTGTATTTAATCATTATTATTAATCTCTGGCTCTCTTCCACAGCATGTCTTTTGTCCTGTCTCTCTCCCCTCAGCCCCAACCGGTCGCAGCAGATGACTGCCCCTCCCTGAGCCTGGTTCTGCTGGAGGTTTCTTCCTGTTAAAAGGGAGTTTTTCCTTCCCACCGTCGCCAAGTGCTTGCTCATAGGGGGTCGTTTTGACTGTTGGGTTTTCTCTGTGTTATTGTAGGGTCTTTACCCACAATACAAAGCGCCTTGAGGCGACTGTTTGTTGTGATTTGCGCTATATAAATAAAATTGAATTGAACTATACGTGCACCATATTTTCTTTGAAAAGCTGCACAAATTGCATGTTTTTGTGATACTATGTACAAATGAATAAAAAGTTACAGTACAGTCTCCAACAAGTTATTTTTTTATTTTAGAGCTGCTGTTTCAGCAAAGTCAGCTTGTTCTGTGGAGTTCCACAAGGTTCCTGTCACGGCTGGTGCAGGCAAGGCAGGGAGGACCCCAGAGCAGGACGCAGGACGAGAGCAGACGTGTGTTTAACACTCTTTTATTTAAACGGCTGGGCAGGGCCAGCTACACAAACCACACCAAACTAAACTCAAAACTTCAAAAACAGAACACACAGCCAACATCACACAGATGAACAGACGAGGACCCGAACAAAGAACAAAGGAAAACCAAGGGCTTAAATACACACAAGGGGATTAGGGCAAGTGAACACACCAGGGGTCAACAGGTGAATCAAATGAACCTAACGATACAGGGGGAAGTAAACTAAACACAAAGCACAGGAAACACGAGACTGTCAAAAGAAAACAGGAAGTGACACAGGGGAACAGAGACACAGACTTGACACAAGACAAGGACGCAGACCTAAATACAAAACATAACGCTGGGCCACCGGCCCAGGATCATGACAATACCCCCCCCCTCAAAGGCCGGCTCCCGACGGCCAAACAAAAAAACCAAACCAGGGCGGGAGGCGGGGGACCCGGACGGGGGGACCGAAACAAAAACAATAAAAACCCAAAAAACAAACAAAAAACCAAACCAGGGCGGGAGGCGGGGGACCTGGACAGGGGGACCGAAACAAAGACAATAAAACCCCAAAAGACAAAACAAAACAAAGGACAACAGTACAGGAGGGGCCACCCAGGCCCCAGAGTCCAAAAACAAAAGTCCAGAGAACAGGTCAGAAGGGGCCACCCAGGCCCCAAAGTCCCAAAACGGAAATCCAGAGGACAACGGGTCAGAAGGGGCCACCCAGGCCCCAAAGGCCGAAAACAGAAGTCCAGAGGACAAAAAGGTCAGAAGGGGCCACCCAGGCCCCAAAGTCCGAAAACAGTCCAAACAAAGACAGGGGAGGCCGACCGCGCTCCCAGCGGCGGCGGCGGACGATGAAGAGGAGCCCCAGGCGACGGGGGAGGCCGACCGCGCTCCCAGCGGCGGCGGCAGAGAGGAGCCCCAGGCGACGGGGGAGGCTGACCGCGCTTCCCAGCGGCGAAGGCGAAGAAGAGCCGGAGGCCGACCGCGCTCCCATCGGCGGCGGCGAGGACGAAGGCGACGAAGAGCCGACCGCGCTCCCAGCGGTGGCGGCGAGGACGAAGGCGATGAAGAGTCGACCGCGCTCCCAGCGGTGGCGGCGAGGACGAAGGCGACGAAGAGCCGGAAACCGACCGCGCTCCCAGCGGCGGCGAAGGTGAAGCAGAGCCGGAGGCCGACTGCGCTCCCAGCGGCGGCGGTGACGAGGAGCAGACGAAGAGCCGGAGGCCGACCGCGCTCCCAGCGGCGACGAAGAGAAGCAGGCGAAGAAGAGCCGGACCCCCTGACGGCACGGACAGAGCGGAACCCTCGGGCGGATGGCCGCGTGGCATGCGGCGGCGACGAGGAGGAGCAGGCAAAGAAGAAGAGCCGGAGGCCGACCGTGCTCCCGGCGGCGGCGAGGATGAAGGCGAAGAAGAACCGGACCCCCTGACGGCTCGGACGGAGCGGGACCCTCAGGCGGACGGCCGCGTGGCATGCGGCGGCGAAGAACGGGGTCCCCTGACGGCTCGGACTGAGCGGGGTCCCCTGACGGCTCGGACTGAGCGGGGTCCCCTGACGGCTCGGACTGAGCGGGGTCCCCTGACGGCTCGGACTGAGCGGAGACCTCTGCCGGGGATGTCCTGGGTGCAGCTAGCGAAGCTACCGAGGGCGCTGAAGCCACCGAGGGAACTGAAGGAACCAAAGCTGAGGGAACTGAAGGAACCAAAGCTGAGGGAACTGAAGGAACCAAAGCTGAGGGAACTGAGGGGACCGAAGGGACTGAAGGGACCGAAGCTGAGGGGACTGAAGCAGCTAGAGAGAGAGCTGAGGGGACTGAAGCAGCTAGAGAGGGAGCTGAAGAGGGGACTGAAGCAGCTAGAGAGGGAGCTGAAGAGGGGACCGAAGCCAAAAGGGGACCCGAGGCTGCAGAAGGGACCACAGGGGGACCTGAGGGGACAGGAGAGAGGGGAGCCAGAGAGAGACCTGGGACTGGAGCTAGAGCAGGAGCCAGAGAGAGAGCTGGGACTGGAGCTAGAGCTGGGACTGGAGAGAGAGCAGGAGCCACAGAGGGGACTGGAGAGGGAGCAGGAGCCACAGAGGGGACTGGAGAGGGAGCAGGAGCCACAGAGGGGACTGGAGAGGGAGCAGGAGCCACAGAGGGGACTGGAGAGGGAGCAGGAGCCACAGAGGGGACTGGAGAGGGAGCAGGAGCCACAGAGGGAGCTAGAGCTGGGGCTGCAGAGGCTGCAGGGACAGAGGGAGCTTGGGCTGGAACTGGAGGTGAAACGGGCTTGAAGGCGACAGTCTTAACTGGAGGAACAAACGAATTGGGTAGAATTACCTCCACCACAAAATCCTTAATCGACACGTGCAACGAGTCCAAGAGCCAGGGGAAACACTCAACCAGCCCAGTCACACTGTGCACGATGGCTGCCTTACACCCCTCACTGGGCAGGGTAAGCCACTGTTCACATAAATCCAACAAATAATCAGAGACATCCTGCTTTATTCTGTGGTCCACGGAGTCAGTCTTGGAAGGAGACAAAGACTCCGGGTCTCCGGCTGACAGAGTTGCAGGAGCAGGCAAAAGCAGAGGCTTACTCACTGCGTATCCAGTGTTGGCACACACAGCTGCAGAAGCTGACTTGTACTGTGGCTGCTCCGACAGCGCGGTGATTTCCAGCTGGAGCGGCGTGGAACTCTCCGTTGCAGCAGACGAAGGCTGCCGTTTCCCTCGTTGAGACCCGCGCTTCCTTCTCCCGGAACCTGGCGGTCGCTGCGGCGAGGTGTCCAACGGCATAATCCGAGGAGGAGGCGAAGAGAAGTAGCCCCCCACCGTGATCGCCGTCGGAACGGGTGGAGGGGTTGCAGCTGGCGGAGTGAACCGCTGCTGTGACGAGCCGTGGGCTCGAGGCTGAGGTGGAGCATGACGGTGCTGGGACCGTTGCCAGCTAGCTGGCCCGCCGAGGGCCAGGCGGGTGCCATCGAACGCGGACCTTCGCTCCGGGGCGAGCCAAGGCTTCCACCTCACCTCTTCATCGAGGTAATATTCCATTACCTCTTGTCGTTCCTGCAGGTCATAGTCCGCTGGGTCCATTCTGGGGTTCGGGTCCTACTGTCACGGCGGGTGCAGGCAAGGCAGGGAGGACCCCAGAGCAGGACGCAGGACGAGAGCGGACGTGTGTTTAACACTCTTTTATTTAAACGGCTGGGCAGGGCCAGCTACACAAACCACACCAAACTAAACTCAAAACACTCAAAACTTCAAAAACAGAACACACAGCCAACATCACACAGATGAACAGACGAGGACCCGAACAAAGAACAAAGGAAAACCAAGGGCTTAAATACACACAAGGGGATTAGGGCAAGTGAACACACCAGGGGACAACAGGTGAACCAAATGAACCTAACTATACAGGGGGAAGTAAACTAAACACAAAGCACAGGAAACATGAGACTGTCAAAAGAAAACAGGAAGTGACACAGGGGAACAGAGACGCAGACTTGACACAAGACAAGGACGCAGACCTAAATACAAAACATAACGCTGGGCCACCGGCCCAGGATCATGACAGTTCCATCCTTGGATCCTTATCATTCCTTATCTATATTAATGATTTGTCTAATGTTTGTTTATATTCTTTGGAAATAATACAACCCTTGCTCAGATGAAATAAGCTATTCTGAATATAAACTTTATAATTTTCAGTGGTAAAGCCATACTCAAAGCGTTTATTCTGTACTAAACTCAGCAAACTTCAAATCTTTATTTTTCCAAATTCCTCACTTTGTGCATTTTCTATAACTGACACAGCGGTCCTGGATTTGGAATGTTTTTTCCCATCTGTTAAAAAGATGTTCCTCTATAAAATGTTATATGTGTCATTTCTGTAGCACAGCTGCTAATGCAGGTAAACACACACCTACACACACTCATACATTCTATTTTTTTGTTTTTACATTATGTTTTTTTTATTAATAATCATATCATTTTTGTCATTTTTCAGTTTGCCATCACTTTTCTGCAGTCATAGAATTTATTGTATGCTTTTTTTGCATAATGTTATGAAAATTTTATCTTTTTATTATTAATTTGATGAAGCTTTAAAATAAGTCAACTGGCTTTTCTGCCTCTTCCTGCACTGTTATTTGTTTTGTCTTTTTTGTAATTTTTGTGCGTAATTTTAAATTGTGCATAGCAATATATTGAAAGTGAAACTGAGATGAATAATTATTAGTTGTAAAACAGCTAACTGATCATCTGCAGGGGAACGGTTTATTTAAAGAGTTTCAGTCAGGTTTCAGAATTCATCACAGTACAGAAACAGCATTAGTGAAGGTTACAAACGATCTTCTTACAGCCTCTGACAGTGGACTCATCTCTGTGCTTGTCCTGTTGGACCTCAGTGCAGCTTTTGATACTGTTGATCATAACATTTTATTACAGAGATTAGAGCATGCCATAGGTATTAAAGGTACTGCACTGCAGTGGTTTGAATCATATTTATCTAATAGACTCCAATTTGTTCATGTAAATGGGGAGTCTTCTTCACACACTAAGGTTAATCATGGAGTTCCACAGGGTTCTGTGCTAGGTCCAATTTTATTCACATTGTACATGCTTCCCTTAGGCAGTATTATTAGAAAGCATTGCATCAATTTTCATTGTTATGCAGATGATACTCAGCATTATCTATTCATGAAGCCAGATGACACACAGCAGTTAGTTAAACTGCAGGAATGTCTTAAAGACATAAAGGCCTGGATGACCTCTAATTTCCTGCTTCTAAATTCAGATCAAACTGAAGTTCTTGTACTCTGCCCCACAAATCTTAGAAACATGGTGTCAAACCAGATACTTACTCTGGATGGCATTACTTTGGCCTCCAGTAACACTGTGAGAAATCTTGGAGTCATTTTTGACCAGGATATGTCCTTCAATGCACATATTAAACAAATATGTAGGACGGCTTTTTTACATTTGTGCAATATTTATAAAATCAGACACATCCTTTCTCAGACTGATGCTGAAAAGTTAATCCATGCATTTATTACTTCTAGGCTGTGTTAGATCCCCCACAACATTCTCACTATTGTGACAGCTCTCCGTTTAATCAGGGTCTCGGTTGCTTACTTATGAGCTGGGTTAATGAATGGGGATTCTGGTATAGTCCAATTTCGTCCAATAATTCCTTTTTGGGAAAGAAAGGCTTCGAGTGAGTTGCTCGGCCAAAGCGACCACACCCTAGTCCAATCCATTAAAAACTGCCTCCATGAAGTGATGGAAAAGGAGAAGTCCAAAAGGAAGATGCTGCTATCCTTCTGTCAACTGTGCTTTATAATCCTCACGCTGTAATTTGGAAATCCACTTCGACTCCGTACAAAGTCCCAAGATTGAACATCCAACAGCGAGGCTCCATCCCACTCCAGGTCATCAGCAGGGAGAACTCTCGGGACTGCTGATAGCCGAATTAGTCCACAGCTAGGGTTTTGGGCGTGCCCCCTCTGCTGAAGCAGTCTTGTCCGAGGGAAGGTTTCCTGAAATTCTCGTATAATGCTTCTTTGCTGCAACTTTTATAGCAAAAATCTAAGACACATCCTAGTTTTCCTACATCATCCTGACAGACTATCACCCCACTGCCGTTGTCTATTTGGGGTGTTAAACTTAACCATTACTTCATTTCTTATTAACATATGGGTCATTTTGTTCCTTCCAGTCTGGGACATGTCTGAACATGTTTCTAACTTTGCCCTGACTTGCCCTTAGGCCACAGTTTTAGTTCCTCATTTTACCCTCAGCTCAGTGATTTCGCAATTTCCTTAGTACTTTGCCATCTATCATTTCTGTGTTACAGTTACACTCATTATTCGATTCTACATCATATAAATCATTCTCTAACAATTCTATAAATTTGAATTATGATTGTTCATACAGTGCCAGGCTTAGGCTATCAGGTAATCAAGATCTCAACTCACTTGACAGCTGGACTACTGTAATCCATTTTTATCAGCCAGTGCTGCCAATCACAGGAGGGATGTGGTCTGTCACACATGTAAAACCTGCCCGGTGACTCCTTAGGTATGTATTACTGTGCTGCTGTGTTGCTTCCATCGAAGTTTCAGAGAAGAGTTGAACTGGCTTTGGTCCATACAGACTTTTTGTTTATGCAAATGTTGATTCCTAGAACTTCAGGAGTTAGGACTTGCAGTTGCCTGTTATGCCTCTTACTGCAACCCTAACCCTAAATCCTGAGATGTGCAACAAATCAACCAGCATGTTTCCCACGGAGCTGCATCAACTCCTACTTTAACCCTGTGTAAGTGTGTGAGGCCACAAGCTGATAGCCACATGTGTCCCATCCTTGCTTGATGAAGGATTTCAGCTGCTCCACTTTGTTATCTTTGGTTTCTTAATGCTCCAGATGTTTTCAGTGGCTGGTCAGTTTTGCAGTTCGTTTACTAATGAGTCATGCTGCTGCAATACAAGAACATGATTTCACTGAAACCAAGGATGCAGCTAACATGATTTCCAAACAGAATCTTGATTCTGATTGGTCAGACCACAGGACAGTTTCCCACTCAGCCTCAGTCCATCTTAAATGAGCTCCGGCTCACACATGACAGCAGTGTTTCTGGATCTTTTTTCTCTGTATGTTCTTTACATGGTATAAAGAACATACTGTAACTGTTTGTTCTGTTATTAGCATGTGCTGTGACTTCATTAACTGCCACCACTCATTTGTTTCTTTCGCAAGGCACTGTAGTCATAATTTAGTCATCTGAATAGTTTTAGTTGACGAATTATCTTAAGAATATTGTCGACTAAATCTACAGTCGATTTAGTCGACTAAAATATAAAGGGTGTAAAATGTAAATGCTTTTTCTTCCGATCCCTTGAATTAGTCATTATACACACTTATACAAAGTTTATTAAAAGTTATGGAATATTATTAATAATAACATTAGCGTTTCACCTGCTTGCAACACAGCTGATCATTAACACCACCTCACTGAGATAATACGAGCGCTTTACAGCAGGACTGAAAGGTACAGGGCAGTGTTCAGGACCGAGATTATAGGAAAGGCTAATCCACCGCGGTGTGCTGAATTTCTCTAAACACAAACGCTAAACTGGAAAAAACACTTTACCCTGCATGACATTAAAATGCTTACCTCTGCCTAGATTGCAGATGTTTGAGATTTGTCGTATTTTTACCCGAGATAGTTGCCCCACATGGTTTACACATCGTTTTGGTTGTCACAACGTCAAAAGACAAATGTGTCCACACATCGGCTGTTCTCTTTCTCCCTGCTGACATTGTTTACATGACTTAGTTCTATCAGCAATAACAATGATTCACAGGCTAGTTTGGCCTTCCCGGGTTTAGAGCAAATTTGTGAAACTGTGCGTTTGATTGGATGTTTTCCGAACTTGTCCCGCCCTGTCACAAAATTAAACAAGTTCTGATTGGATGTCGTCCCTGCCAACATTTTCATCTCATTTAATTTCGTCATCGTTTTTATCTTTTTAGGTAGTTTTTATTTAATTATCGTCTCGTTTTCTTCATGAAAAAAAGGTAGTTGACAAAAACTATGACGAAAATATTTCGTCAACAACATTAACACTGATCACAATTTAATAAACCTGACTCCAATTGGTCTTATTTTGTTTTTTTCCTACCATCACAGAAGCCTTCTGACACATACCAAAAGATATACTTAAAGAATAAAGTAACAAGTAGCCAACGTGGAGCAAACTAGCATGTTAGACTAGCCCTACTAGGATTCCACTCACTGGACTTTCTGCTTGACAAAGTACAAATCCGACAAGACGATGTCCATCAATGCAGCTCACTCACAGTACGAGAATCCTCCGAACAATACTCGGTACAGTGCCACCTTTAGTCATGAACTTAAAACAATGGAGCGAATAAACTCCCTCTCTCTGTATGCTCTACTCAGCTTAATTACATGGGCTAAGTGGAAGAAGATTTAAAAAAACAAACAGAAGAACCAATGGCGTTGTCAGCATATATGTGTGGGTGTTTGTGCACCCTGCTGGCAGAAATAGGAATTGCATGTGGGTTGCACTATATCCCGTGTCAGACCCAAGGTCGCGGGCAGTGTGGCCGCGATCTAATTTTATACAGCCCACCAGATGATGTCATAAAGCTGTTATTAATAGCCTGTGGGTAAATGGCGCTCCCACCACTTATACTGCAAATCCCACAATGCACGGCAACAGCTGCCGTGCAGGCCAAGACCTGTACGCTAACCCTGTTTTCGTGTTGCCAATGGCAAATATTGATCAGTGATCAGTGAATAAAAGCATCGGTCAGCACTTTTTACAGCAACATTTAAGCTAGCCTGACCCTCAAAAATGACCAAATGAAAAGTGGAGAGCAGGGATTTTCCGAACAGGCAAAGCAAAGGACATCAGAGGTAAAGTGTGCATCTCTTCACCACGCCAGCGATGTGCAGGGAAGAGAGTGGACTGGGGGGACAGATACAGGAGAAGATGCAGAGGGAGACCTGCACAGGTGAGCTGACAGAGCATCACTGCGTCACACAGCGGGAAACGCTGCGCAGCAAAGTGCTAGAGACACAACGCATCATAAGCACCGTAACACACACTGAACTTTATGAGCAAAGTTGAAGTCACCGGTAGTTTTTCTCTTTTCTTTCACTTTTTGCTGACAAATTGGACACACTACGCAGGTTACGCAGTGTTTTTCCAACTGTTAAGTGCAGAAATTCACATTACAGTTTTTACCTGAAAAATCAGCAATTTTTTGTCAGCTTGAAATATATTAACTTTTCCTTCTGTGATTTTTGAAGAAAATTATAATTTTATATATTATTTTAATGTGTTGAGGGCAAAGTTCCTTTATTCTAGCCACGAGTGCAGCTATATACTTTCTGAGGTCTATGCGGACACATTTTTAGGATGTTTCAGGAAAAGCTTAAAAGTCTGCTGTGATGACGTCCCGAACACCTGAGCGGGGTGTTTATGAGTGCTTACTAAGATAATATTAAAATAAACTTGTTCTCCTCTCACAGTTTAGTAAAGTCTTATTGTAAACAGGGAAATTACAAAGTGGACAAATGATGTAATATTCATACTCATAACAGGGCTGAAGGATGTTTCTGCCATTTCATCATTACTGTTTCAGATCAGCTGTCACAAATATTAGAACCAACACATCAGCACAAAGCTAACAATCATTATTATTATTGTTATAATTGTATTAAATATAAATGGAATCTATTTTACAGAATAATAATAATCAGGATATCAAAAATGCAATAAGAATATTTTAATATTCTTTTATTCACCATTTTATTTTCCCTTTTAGACATTTATTCTCTGATGAATGTGAGCCAGATTAATACATTCCAAGCTAACCCATTCAGGATAATCAAACATGGAGAGAAAGGCAAGAGAACAATCAGGAACTATGAAGTACAGCAAAGGTAACAAATAACAAAAATTAGGACACAAATAACAACAAAAATAATATTTTTGCTATTTTGTATCTGTGAAAGATGATTAAAGTCACCAACCCTGGAATCAAACTGTGGACTCTTGAGGTCACCTGACTGGATGCTGCCCACACTGAAACCTGAACACACGTTAGCAATGATTACAACAGCTGACATTAAGGCTTTGTTCTGGGCTGCATCAGGCTGAGTCCCTGCACAGCGAGGCACAGAAGCTCCAGCAGAACCTCTGGGGGGAGCTCGGGCCGGTCCCAGCCGTCACTCAGCTCTTTCAGCTTCTCGTCGTTCAAACAGATGAGCTCGGCCGCCCAGCGGAGATCCCCTCCCTCCTGCAGGGGGGCGGGCAGGGACTCTGGGAGTATGGCCTGACCGTCCTTCAGTCCATCCACCTGGGGAAGCAGAGAGGGAGCTGTTCTCAGATCAGACTCAAATACAAGGAAGGCTCCGCCCACAGGCTGCTGGCAGTGGGCGGAGCTGCTGATGCTGTGATGTTTAGCTGTAGCGGGATCTTTAAATCCTGCCTGTAAACTTCACCATGTTGAGATTTATGGAGAGGAGCGGCGTTCTTTCTCTACAGTGAAAGAAGCAGCAGCTTAAAACGCTCTGCAGGTACTCTAACATCATGGCTCTGTAGGGCAGAGTCTGAGTGCTAAACTGGCCCACAGCAAGTTAAACAGCTCCAAGGTCTCGTTTTAGTTTTAAATGAAGCTTCAGTAACTTCCACACAGAAGCCAAGGCTTGATGGGACTACATCTAGCAGCAGTGATACAGTGTGTGTGTCCATGGGGATGGGGAATGTGTCTGTGTTTGAGTTTAATGGTGTGCAGACAGCACTGAGGCTCAGAGGAACACTTCCTGCTGCTCAGAGGGAGCTCCTGTTTGAACAGTAGATCAGCTAAGGTGTGATGAGGCTGGGAGCTGCTGGAAGAGCATGTAGATGAATGAGTGAATGGACCCACCAGCTTGCTGAGGACTCTCAGAGTATCTGGACTGCAGCTGGTCAGGACTGGAGACATTTCACCTGGCAGAGCTGCACAGACAGAAGAAGTTTGATGAAGATGTGAAGAGCTGCAAACACTTCAGATGTGTCAGGAAGACTCTGAGCTGAGCTCACACACACTCTGAAATCAAATCTAAGCATCTTTATCTAAGCTGCTGCTTCCTCCGACTCCGCCTTTTCTTCAACACCTATACACATCTATTTTCAAGGCCCTTCATGTTGACTGAAAGGATAAACATCTCAGAGCAGGTCAGCAGACTTACTGTCCAAAGCGCTGACCAACAGGTGAACAGCATCCTTCACAGCTGTGGAGATGTTTGAAACATCAAGAAGTTCCATGAAGGAAGAGACAGCCTGAGACTGAGGGTGCTCAGACACTTCCTTACTGCACTGGTCCAGCTGAGAGGAGCAGAGCATAAATATTATATCAGTATTGTTATTATTAGATGAGTCAGGATGTAGTCACAGAAAACCATCTTCTATCTTTGTTTCCATTTCATTCAGGACCACTATCAGGAAAACTGATATTTTCTTTTTTATTAGCAGCATTAATGAACTTTGGTAGAGAGACTGAAGAAAGGAGGAGCTGGACTGGAGGTGGGTTTTAAAGCGGCTTGCAGAAACTTTGAGCAGCATAGTTGCGTGGTCTCCCCGAGCTAACCATATTTCAGATTTCAGATCATAAATACGTACCAGCAGGGCTGTTTTTGGTTCAGATAAAAAGAGGAAAAAATTAAGAGAAAGTGGAAATTTATTTTAAAAAAATACCCAACCTGCCTTTAACAACCTGCAACACTGAGGAGGACATACAATGACTGTTTATGTGTGAGTGAAGGTTTCCTGCCCACAGTAACTGATGAAGAAGTGAGTGAGAGGTGACACCTCAGAGGAGCACAGAAGAAGCTTCAGACTGTAAATTTTCTTCTTACTGTTTGCTCCAGCTGAGACAGAGCGTCTTGGTCCTCTGCCAGCTCGCCAAGCTTCTTCAGCAGATCACGACGGTTAGACTCAGGAAGATCTTCCAGAGGCAGAAGAAGACCATCTTTCATCTCCAGTTCTGCAGCAAACACAGAGGACCCACCAACGAACACCAATCATGACATGAATTATGATGCCACATTCCAACATCTCCCTGTGGTTCCTCTGTCTGTGAGACTCACCATGAATGTGAATTAAAGCAGCATTTTTGCTTCCAGCTCTTTATAGGATTCTTTTCTGAGATGACTGAGGTTCAGACTCAAAGTGAAAGCAGTGCAAATATTTATATCTGTGGAACAATAACATCAGTCACCTTTTTAACATATTTATCACCGACGCAGACCGAAGATCAGCAGCTGCCATAAACTATTTCTTACACTGCTCGATTGTTGTCCGCCATATTGGATGTGATACAGAAAAGTGTGTTTTCTTCGACTGGTTGGAGAGTGGTTCCTGGAGCTTGCCAACTCTTGCTGGGTGACACTGGCTGCAAAAAAGGTACTGAACCAAAACCTCCAAGTGATTCCTTTGGGTGCTAGCAGATTGCTACACTTGCCTGTAGTTTCTCGTGCAATATGCCGACTTGTCTGTAAATACGAACTAAGCACTAGTAAAACTTGAAAAAATGCAGTGCAAACCAAAAAATGAAGACGGTTCACCTTGAAAGTAAACATTTTGCCTCGGTGGTGCGTCTTTTACTCTGAAAGCAAAAAAAAAAACTCCATTTCCTGTTTGTGTTGCACTTTTTACAGATACACTACAACTCGGAGTAAGTCACGACCAAGCAAACAACAGATCACTGCAGCAAAATGCTTCCAACCAAAGCAATCACAAGGATGTTTTGCCAACCAGTTGAGGAATACACATTTTCCCTAGTAACCGGTGAGTGCCAGGGGGTCACTGATGGATCTGTAGGACTGTGTGCCTGGAATTTTAAAAATCATTTTCCCAGCAGCTGCCATTGGCCTCCATCAACCACTCAGGGAATATTTATTTTTCCCTCAGAGGTTGCCAGATGGTCTCTAAACTTGTCTTATTCACTTTATATTCAAACTGTAAAGTGAATAGGACACATGTTAGTGATGATGTATCTGCACAACTTCAGTTCCTTTCTTCACCTCAGACAGGTGAGTGTGGACACAGAGACTGTTTTACAGTTAAAGCATTTTGTTACTCAGGTCGAGTCATCAGTTCCATTAGAGCTACGGAAACATTTTTTCTTTACCGTTAGACTTTTTAAAAATGGTCTCTGATATGATGATGAGAATTCACAGTTGTCGCATTCAAATGTAGGTAACATTGATGTAGTGCAAATTAACAAATCTGTCTCTCTAAGACACAAACTCAGACAAACACAGACAGACAGACAGACACACACACACCTTCTTTCACGTTTTGTAGCAGCTCTTTGGAGTTTATGGCATCATTGGAAAACATACCTGGACACAGAACACAAAACCACTCAAACACAGAGAAGCTGCACACATAATGACTGACTCACAGCAGCCTGCACTCACACAGGTGGTAATATTGCAAAAAGAAAGATTAGACGCATGAAAGGAAAGCAGCATGCTGAATAAACTCTGTCAAACTTTGTCTGATTATTCATGACTCCCAGAAAAGTAAAGATAAAGACAAACATGGAATCAAAATTAGAATTGACATTTTTAAATGAAGAGCTTCAATCACAGACGACAACCTACCAAATAGACCTTGTTTATGAGTAAAGGGTTCACATGTCATTTCTAAACGAGAAAAGAGAAAAGTTACACTCAGTAACACACATAAACACACTAAACTAACTGTACACATTAAACACAGTGCTGCGCTCTTACTCAGTTTCTCATGATCCAGGTTTACCTCCATGAGGCCGTAAGCAAAGGTGGAGTGTTCCGGCACGGTGAAGCTCGTCTCCTCCTTCCTGCTGCCCTGAAGAAACAAGTTATTCATTTAGACTGATAGAAATTCTTCTGTATCGGCTCTACTATTACACACTGTCTGCTTGTGACTTAGAATGCTGGAATAATGCACCAGAGATTTGACCTTAAAGACCCGACTGCTGCAATTTTTAATGGGAGAGCTCATCCTTACATAAAAAATATATATTGATTCGCTGAATTGTCATGTTTTTTCAAAAAAGAACACATGCGTAAAACTCGTGTTTATACTGTAGTATTTTTGTTGTTAGATTATTCAATAGTGATCACCGGAGGCGAAGGGGCCATCTAGCTGAAGAAGGAGTCCTACTGGGCTTGGTTAGCCTGTGGGACTCCCGAGGCAGCTGATGGGTACGAGCAGGCCAAGCGGAACATGGTTCGGGTGGTGGCCGAAGCATGTGGGAGGAGTTCATGGAAAAGTTTTGGACGGCCTCAAAGCCATTCCGGTCAAACCGTCAGGCGACTCAGGAGGGGAAAGCTATCATGATCCTGGGCGGCTGGCCCAGTGCACCCTATGGTTCTTTGAGTTCTGTTTCTGAGTTATGATTAGGATTTTAGGTTGCCATGGTTTTCTGTTAATGTCCATGTTTCTTCGTGTTAAAAGGGAGTTTTGAAGAGGAACAATATGGTTTTCGTCCTGATCACAGATTGCTAGCTCAGCTCTTTATTCTCTCAAGGATATTCGAGTGTGCGTGGGAGTTTGCCCATCCAGTCTACATGTGCTTTGTGGACTTGGAGAAGGCATTTGACCGTGTCCCTCAGGGGTGTCCTGTGGGCGGTCCTGCAGGATTATGGGGTGTCTAGTCCATTGTTCCAGGCCATTCAGTCCCTCTACAATCACAGCGAGATATAGCCGCCAATAAGTCGGACTTGTTTTCTGTGGGTGTTCACTTTGCCAAGGCT
Organism: Pterophyllum scalare; assembly: GCA_024447675.2. NCBI lineage: Eukaryota > Metazoa > Chordata > Actinopteri > Cichliformes > Cichlidae > Pterophyllum > Pterophyllum scalare. The sequence goes on along the minus strand of JAMQGT020013817.1, from coordinate 562 downwards.
GCCCTTTGTCACAGATTCTCTTCATAATTTTTATTGACAGAATTTCTAGGCATAGCATGTGGCGGAAGGCTTCTGCCTTGGTATCCTCAGAATCTCATCTCTTCTCTTTGCGGATGATGCGGTCCTGTTAGGTTCCTCAGGTGGTGGCCTCCAGCTCACAGTGGAACGAGCTTCTCTGGTTAGCCTGCTGCCCCCGCAAACCGGCCCCAGATAAGCGGAAGAAAATGGATGGATGGATGGATGGATGGATGATTTGATCCACCATCAGGTGTGCTGGTTTTGATGTGGTGATCTTGCTGCTCTTATTGGATGCTGCTGGTCATCACTGAAATTAATTGGCTGGGTCTTTGTTCATACATTAATGTATTCTCAGCAGATCACCTGCAGAACCTTTTACTCCCATTGGTGATTGTTTTGATTTAAGATTAAATCAATGATCATATTCCACATATTTCATGATGTCATACTCATCATCTGAGTTTAGATTTCACAAAGAAACTGTACAGCTCTTCATCCTCTACAGATTCACTCACCTTCACAAGCAGACTCAGCATCTTTTGGC
>JAMQGT020013816.1:0-28992 GCA_024447675.2 Pterophyllum scalare | reverse complement strand
TGCCAGGTTAGGGTCACAGAGTCTGTTACCATGGTAACTGACCCAGAGTTGGAGTCAGCTCTTTCTGGAACAGAAAACCTGAGTTTCCTCATTTTAGGGTTAACAAACTCAGAGTTGGAGCTAAACCTGCTTCCTGGAAGAGGGCCCTGGTCTCTGTTCCTTGTGCTGTAGTTTAAGGCCTCCTCTTGTGTCTAGTTACCCATTATGATCTTTTAACAGCATAATAACATATTCCCCACACTTCTTGTAGCACTGGGCCCAATTGCTGACCATTTGTGTTCAGTATTGTTCCATTGATTCTCAGCAATTTTGAATGCTGAATAATTATTAACTTGCATATTACAAATGGCTTATTTACTAGTCTGTAATTAGGTGCATAAATCATGTATTTCCTAAAAAGCCTATGCCCTCTAGATTGGATATGGCATGCACTGATACTTGTCCCACCCTCCTCAATATTATGGACATGACATAGTTTTGATATGTGTATCATACTGAAATACAGCTTTATCTATCCGTGAAGCCAGATGAACACGTCGATTAGTTAATGTCTTAAAGACATAAAAGCCTGGATGACCTCTAATTTCCTGCTTCTCGGCCCGGGCCTCTCTGTGTGGAGTTTGTGTTCTCCCCGTGTCTGCGTGGGTTTCCTCCCACAGTCCAAAGACATGCACTTACTGGGGTTGGGTTAATTGGTCACTCTAAATTGCCCATAGGTGTGAATGGTTGTCTGTTTTTCTGTGTTAGCCCTGCAACAGGCTGACGACCTGTACAGGTGTACCCTTCCTCTCGCCCCATGTCAGCTAGGATAGGCTCCAGCCTCTCCTCAACCCTGAACAGGATAAGAGGATGGATGGAAAAGGGGTGGGATTATTTAGATCAGCTGATGGGTGGGATTATGTAGATCTTTGAATTTTGACTTTGCACACTGGGGTGGGGAGGTGTTGTTGGCATATAGGTTAACTTCTGTTCCTGCTGCAGGAAGCTTGCCGGCTGCACGCTCTTCATCACCGGAGCGAGTCGAGGTATCGGGAAGGCCATTGCTCTGAAAGCTGCCAGAGATGGCGCCAATATCGTGATTGCTGCCAAGACTGCCGAGCCCCACCCCAAACTGCCCGGGACCATCTACACCGCAGCACAGGAGGGTGAGGTGCTGATACACCAAGAGGGGAACAAGTGAGCTTCTCTCTGAACTTATGTGCACGGGTGTGTGTATGTGTCTGTGTGTTGCAGTGGAGGCGGTGGGTGGCAAAGCGTTGCCATGTGTGGTCGACATTCGTGATGAGCGGCAGGTCGGAGACGCTGTGCAGAAAGCCGTGGATGCGTTTGGAGGTAAGGACACATTCTTAAAATTGCTGATTAATAATCACTCTGATCACATAACTGATCAGAGCAGGAAGTAAATACCTGTCCTGGAAACGCTCCGCCTCAGCAGTGACATCAGCAGTTCTTGTCTGATTGGCAGGCATCGACATCTTGGTGAACAATGCAAGTGCCATCAGCCTGACGGGAACTCTGGAGACACCGATGAAGAAGGTCGACCTGATGCTGGGGATAAACCTGAGAGGAACTTATCTCACGTAGGAGCACATACCTGAGTCTGTGGTTTTTAAACAGGAAGTGAGCTAAGACGCCTAAAGCTGCAGAAAGCCATCAATCAGACACAATCTGTAGATCAGGTCTCTGACAGGTGAGAACAGGTAGGACAGGTAGGCTCACAGATAAACAGGTGTCACTGACCTGCAGCTTACAGTGAGGAGTTACTGAGGACTGAGCTCCAGAACAGCTGATCAGGGTTAATCACTCAGTCACCATGGCAACAGGAAATAAAGGGCAGCGCCTCTTTTTTTATTTCATTTTTTTAATGCAGTCATAAAAACAGGAGTGGAGACATCATTTTATTCATTTCCCTTCATGCGTGTTGAAGAATCCTACACAACACTGCAGCAGCAGCAGCAGCATAGTTACACACTGCACCGAGGGTTTAAGCCACCGCACACTGCCTCATGAGCCTCACAAACACACAGGGTGCTGTCACATAGTTTTACAGGAGGGTTTGTAACTGAGCAAAGGGACCTGACGATACTCTTAAAGGGTGTGTTTGTGTCTCTAGTTGGAATTGAACCAGCAGCAAATGTGTAACCGCAACACTGACGTTCTCTAAATATGAAGGCGGTGAGTTTCGTTGTTTCTTTCATTGCCTCAGAGCAGAGGAGGGACCAGGCCACACTTTAGGAGAGGAGATGGTGCAGCAAACCTGACAGAGCTGCAGGTCACCTGTTTTTAAGCTGACGGCTCAGAGCAGCACGCTGCTGTAATCAGTGCTTTGGAGATCTATAGAAATCAGATCATGACAGATTCACTGATCAAACTGGCTTCATGGTTCAGTTTGCATTAGGAATGTTACCAGGAATTCTTTTGGCTGGGATAAGCGGTGGATGGAGGGAAGTTTCCTATAGTGATTACTCTCCAGCAGGATTCCTGGGTCTGAATTAGGGCTTCAGTTCCTGCTTCTTTAAATTTCCAGCCTTTAATGAGCCTCATGTGAACTGAACCGTGTTGGTGGAGGTTTTGTAGCTTTAATATCTACCATCATCTTTCCTTATAAATTCTCCTTTAACTTCATCTCATGTTTCCCACCAAGGTGCAATAAAGAGGTCATGAGTGGGGGTCTGTGTATTTAACCCCCCTGCCCTCAGACAGAGCTGCAGTAAACCTGTAACGGCACTAGAGGGTGCTCAATGACCATAAATGAGTTTGTAACAGTTTAGAGACTGAATAGAAATAGAATAGAATAGAATAGAATTCCTTTGGTGTCATTATACAGGATGTACAATGAGGTTGGAGTCGATAAAGCAGCTGTGCAGGAACACATCTCTCTAGATGATGTAAACTCATAATGAGAGTGTTAGAATGTGTTTAGGGGTGTAAGTGCTCATTAAGGTGGGATTTGAACTGCGGACCTACAGCTAGGACGTGATGACAAACATGCGTTCCACCAGGCTGTCTCTGCAGCTGCCTGTATGAGCCAATCGGCTTTGTCTAAACGGTAGTCACTTACGTTCAGTGTTGAACTCCTGACTTCTTCTGTGGTGCGTCAGCTTGTGCGGACACTGTTTTACAAACCAACAGAGCTGGTTGAAGAATAAGGAGAGAGCTGTGATTTAGGTGTTTAGAGTGTGTGTGTGTGTGTGTGTGTGTGTGTGTGTGTGTGTGTGTGTGTGTGCGGGTGTGCGGTCACATGTTTAATGGGCGTCTGTGTGTTTCAGGTCAAAGCTGGTCATCCCTCACCTGCTGAAGAGTCGAAATCCTCACATCCTGAATCTGTCGCCGCCGCTCAACCTCAACCCCGTCTGGTTCAAGAACCACACTGGTAACCATAGCAACCAGCTGGCCCCATGTCCCATCATGCACCTGTGCAGCTTTCACACACCTGATTTGTTTCTTAGCATACACGATGGCGAAGTACGGCATGTCCATGTGCGTCCTGGGAATGGCCGAAGAGTTCAGAGGTCAAATCGCCGTCAACGCCCTCTGGCCTAAAACAGGTGAGCAGCTGGTAGCGTGCTAACCACGCTAACACTGATTTTCTGTATTATTAACCCTGCTCTGTGTGGTGTTGCCGTAGCGATCCAGACCGCAGCCATGGACATGCTGGGCGGAGAGGGCGTCAGTAAACAGTTTCGGAAAGCTGACATCATAGCAGATGCTGCCTACGCCATCCTGTCCCGCCCGAAGGACTACACAGGTCACTTCCTGGTGGACGAGGACATCCTCAGAGAGCAGGGCGTAAGAGAATTCGAGCAGTACGCCGTCCAGCCGGGTCACCCTTTGCTACCGGACTTCTTCCTGGACGAGACCCCCGAGTCGCTGGTGGAGAAGATGGAGCAGCACGGTAAAACAAACATACCTGCCCGACACTGTAAAGATAACGCCACCTGTACTGTCAGTGGTGTGTATATAAATAAATTACAACATTATGTAAAAAAATCTGTAGTCTGTGGTATGAAAACTACTTTATTTTGACCGTGTTAGAGGAGCCTCACCCTCCAGCGGCCTCAGGTGGCTTCACCACTCTAATTACCTGTTTCTCCTGGTTTCTAGGGGCAACCCCAGCCTTCAAACCGCCATCCTCATCAGCCACGCCCACCTCTGGTGGACCAGTAGAAAGCACGTTTGTTGTCATCAAAGGAGCCATTAACGAAGACGTTGTCAGGTCGACTCAGGGCATCTATCAGTTCGACCTGTCAGGTACTTAGAAGGGGGCAGCCTTTTTTTCATATAAGGTCTGGGCTTGTCTTCAATGCAAACCTGTTCATGTCCATATAAGGACATCCAGTGGGCGTGTCTTTCACACATACCTGTCTATGTCCATATAAGGAGAGCACACGGGCGTTTGGTTTCTGGATTTGAAGAATGGCTCTGGCAGCGTGGGGCAGGGCGAGCCCCCGGCCAAGGCTGACGTTGTCATGAAAATGGACTCCAGTGACTTCAGCAAGATGTTTTCAGGTAAGCTGTCACCATGGCGATGTTAAAAGTTTAACTGTAGTTTCCGTTATGCCACTTGAAGCTGTTTTGCTATTTCAGGGAAGCTGAAGCCCACGATGGCGTTCATGTCGGGGAAGCTGAAGATCAAAGGAGACATGACACTCGCAATCAAGTTGGAGAAACTGATGAACCGCATGAACAAGGCCAAACTGTGAAACAGAAGCCCCGCCCACAGGCCTACAGGCCCCACCCCCTCGCCTTTTGTAGCTGTACATGTTGCCTTAATAAAAACTCATTAACACCTCAATAAAGGTACATTGATAACAAACAGGGTGTGTGTATGATGTCTGCCTTCAGGTGAGTCCAGGTGACAACCAATCAGAAACCTCCAGGCCTGTAGGACCACAAGCTGCAGTTCTTGTAATGTCCACTAGGCTTCAGTAGTGAGTCAGTCCCCATACATGTCCTAATTTACAGCAGAAATAAACATGTTTGCAGCCTGCTGGAAAAATAGTTCTTGCTTTTATAGATTATTTCCCCCTTCAAAACAGCTGTAGGGGACTGTTTTTAATAACTCGCCTGCTGAAATTGTATTAAGGCTTAAAGTTTGTACTATTACGGGCATGGCCTGTTTGAGAGGTGGATGGCAACACAGGCAGCTGTAGCTGCTAGCTGTTTGCTAGGCTTCCCCTCAGCTAATTGGAGCCCCTGAACTGGACCTCTGGACCGTGTTTGTGCTGTTGGAGCCTTTTGGGGCACACAGACTCCATCAGAATAAAGTGAGCAACAACCATTAAAGAACAACTTAAACTGCAGGAATGTGCAAACTGAATAATGACAGAAACTCAAGATTTTAGTTCTGATTTCAGACCAGGTGGAAATTTTTGGTGCTCGACCTCAGCAGGTGTGAGGTCCACAAGAGTACAGCCACACATCAGACATCAGTACTACTGCAGTATTACTACTGTAGTACAGTGGGGGAAATAATTATTTGAGCCCCTGCTGAATTTGTAAGTTTGTTCACTCACAAAGAAATTTTAACAGAATATCAACCAAAACTCCAGAAAAACACATTACATAAAAGTTCTAAGACCGAGTACAAAAAGCATTTGTACTCAGTCTTGTCTAGGTCTCGGATGTTGAGGACTCAGGATTTTACTTCAAGACCAGTCAAGACCACAACTGTGGAAATACCACGAAATGTCGAGAATATTGTCCGATTTATTTGTTAACATCCTTGCTTTTATTGGATGCAAAATGTACTGATTCAAATCCAAAGGACGCTCCTCTGGCCTCTTTTCCACCGACCGGGTGCAGGTACCAGCATTTGAACCGTTCAGCTGATTATCCACCGCGATTGCACTCGGTTCTCGGTGGTAACGCATACAAAAGCACACTACAGCCATTACAAAACAGAGCAGTAAGGATAGTTAATAATGTCGGATATCTGGAAAATACAAATGCTTTATTTTTAAGGTCAAACATTTTGAAATTTATGGATCTGGTAAAATTTTAAACTGGTCAAATACTGTAAAAAGCAAGAAATAATATGTTACCAGAAAGCATTAAAAAATGTTCACAGACATAGAAGGGGGTTATGAACTAAAAACCAAAGTAAGGACAACAATGAGAAACATGTGCAGAGCGGTCTGTGGAGTAAATCTGTGGAACCATTTAGAAGATAAATTGAAAACATGTACCAATATGAATCAGTTTAAAAAGTTATATAAAATATCACTTATAAAACACTATATGAACGAGGCAGAGTGTAAAATATTTATATGGATGTACTGTGAATATATATAAAAAATGTGTATATATGTATATATATATATATATATATATGAATGTATGTATGTGTATGCATGGGTAATATATATATATGTAGGGATGGAAATTGATAAGAATTTAGCGATTCCAATTCCATTATCGATATCACTTATCGATTTGATTCTCTTATTGATTCTCATTGGTTTAGTGAATAAAATATACCAATAAATAAAATATATATTGATTGGTTTGCATTAACTCTTTAAAGTAGAACAAAATTAAAACGGGTATAATAAAAAAGGATTTAAAATTAACACTGAATATTTTAACAAAAATACAAATGCAAGGTGTTTGAGAAGCAGCCTCTGAGCCAGCCAGACTCTGGCAGTCCTCATCAACTAAATGTTACAGGAGATGGACATTATTCATACAGTATAGTGAAAGCAGTAGAGCAAAATAGGCCTATTGTATTGATTATTCCATTGATTGATCAAGTGATCGGATTAGAAATACTTTTTTCATATTAACTGCATATTTTAACTTCCATCCTGCAGATTTTTGCAGTGTGAAAAAAACAGCGGTGGATGGAGCAGCTACAAAGTTCTCTTTTCTTCACATCACAGAAATCCACTTCCGGGTCGCTGCTTGTGTGGCTGACCGGCCGGCTCGCAGAGCAATTTCTTTAGTGTTTATTAGTGCTTTAAAGTTGATTTGGACATCTGCAAACTTTCCTGTATATTGCTTCAGCTGTATACTTTCCTCTCATGGAATACCATCTCCATCAAGGGATTATATCTCTCAGTTGACCGACTGATTGTTGACTTCCTGCTGTAGCTTGGCACAATCTACTTGCCATAAACAGACTGGTTTGCGCCGTAGGGACTCATCCCATCATGACAGCTTCTTCCCTAACAATAAGCCCTGATTCACCAAGAAGCTTAAGGAAGTCCTCATCAAAAAGAAGAGGATCTTCTACATTGGCTCTGAACATGAAAAAAAAGAGGTCAACAAAGAAGTTAAAGGAGCTATAAAAATTGCAAAATGAAATTATAAAAATAAGGTTGAAGAAAAATTTACACTCAAGAATCTTCGTTCAGCTTGGCACAGGTTCAAAAACATGGCCGCTGTGAATACTGTCACCATCCACAGCACATCCCTCCCTAATGAACTCAACCGCTTCTACAGCAGGTTTGAGAGAGATAATTCGATCCAGCTGGAAAAGATCAGGACTGCACTCCAACCTAGGAACTGTGCACTCACCTTTAGCTACGCTGAGGTGATGAGAGCCCTAAGAAGGACTAGAGAGATCGGCTCACCTGGCCTGGACAACGTTAGTGGTCATGTGCTAAAGCACTGCGCGGAACAGCTTGGTGATGTTTTTCAGACCCTGTTCCATAGCTCCTTTGACAGCTGCACAGTTCCACAGCTATGGAAGCAACAGTTATTCCTAAGGAAAGCACAGCCAAGGCACTTAATGATTTTAGACCTGTGGCTCTCACCTCCCTCGTGATGAAAGCTATGGAGAGGATTGTTAAATGCCACATCATCAGAGTTACCAACTCACAGATGGACTCTCTCCAGTTTGCCTATCGCACAAATAGAGGTGTTGATGATGCCAAGGCATTCATCATGGACACAATTCATAAACATTTGGAACGTCCAATCACTTCAGCCAGACTCCTGTTTGCAGATTTTTCTTCGGCTTTTAACACCCTTCAGCCTCACATCTTGGCCCACAAACTCTCTTCACATTTTCACCTGGAGGATCAGCTCATTCTGTGGTTATTGGACTTTCTAACCAATAGATCACAGACAGTGCTTGTCAACAAGGCCTATTCTGATCTACGATACACATCCACTGGCTCCCCTCAGGGCTTTGTCCTTTCTCCGCTGCTTTTTATCTTATACACTGACGACTGCAGAGCCACTCAACCCAATTCCCTCCTGGTCAAGTATGCCGACGACACAGTTCTTCTGTCCATGTTGTCAGGTGCATCACAGTCCCACGGTAAAGCCCTCCAGGAGTTTGTGGACTGGTGTGATAGCTCGTGTCTTGAGCTGAATGTCAGCAAAACTAAGGAGATGGTGATAGCCTTTTCCAAAAAGCAGTTGGAGCTGGTTTCATTGGTCACCACCTCAATCCATGGCATGCCTATTGAAGTGGTGGAGGAATACAAATATCTGGGTACCATCTTTGACAGCCACTTGAAATTCTCAGAGGAGATTTTCAGGAAATGTCATCAGAGACAGTATCTCCTCAGGAAGCTCAACTCCTTCTGTGTGAGTAAAAACATCATGCGGACGTTTTACTACTCATTCATTGAGAGTATCATCACCTTCTCCATCACCTGCTGGTTTCATTCAACCAGTCTTCAGAACGGGAACCACCTGCAGAGGACCCTTCTCATGTTCTTTATTCAGCATTTGAATGGCTCCCCTCAGGTCGTCGTCTTCGTTGTCCAGCATGCAAGACACAGAGGAGAAGGGCGACCCTTGTACCCACAGCTCCTCAACTCATAGTTCCCCCATTCTAATATGATCCCATAACATCAGACAGACTGTTGTGGACTCTACTTCTCTCACACTACACACACATGTGTACATACACATATTTTCATATTGCAGCATTATTTCATTGCAGTTTGCACCCACCTTGTATATATTTCCAATGCTCAGTTCATTATCACTTTGCACTGTATATACCTCTAACACTCAGTCATTGTTATTGATTTAGACGTTACTTGCATTGAATACTACCTGGTTGTGATATACAAATGTGACATATTTATTGTAGTACTGGTAATTTATATCTTACTCTTAATCAGATTTTATATTTATTATGTTACTGCTGCTCTGTGTGCCCTCAATTGCCCTTCAGGGATGAATAAAGTTTTCTGAATTTGAATCTGAAAAAAATCTGCACTTACTGATCAGGTGGATGATGAAGGACCTCCAGCTGTTTCAAAGTAAAGGTTTTAATGGTGGATACAGGGAAAAGCGCTGCTGCTTTGGATGCTAGAAAAAGTTTTCCTTTTTAAGGACCAGGTGGAAGATAGATAATAAATAAAACAGGTTTTTGAATTTCCCAATTAGGGTGGGCAAGACTAAGAGTCAGGCTTTCAAAAGAATTAAAATTCTGTCTGGGTCTTTGATTAATTACTAAGCTGGAATTAAAGATTGCTGCTACTCCTCCTCCTCGACCTGTGCTTCGAGCATTCTGACAGTTAGTGTGACTCGGGGGTGTTGATTCATTTAAACTAACATATTCATCCTGCTGTAACCAGGTTTCTGTAAGGCACAATAAATCAATATGTTGATCAATTATTAAATCATTTACTAACAGGGACTTGGAAGAGAGAGACCTAATGTTTAATAATCCACATTTAATTGTTTTATTCTTTGGTGCAGTTGATGAAGCTATATTATTTATCATTTTTGAATTTTAGGTTTGTTTTTTGGTGGTCTGGGAGCAGGCACCGTCTCTATGGGGATGGGGTTTTGGGGGGATGGCAGGAGGAGAGAAGCTGCAGAGAGGCGTGTAAGACTGCAACTCTGCTTCCTGGTCTCAACCCTGGGCAGTCAGGTTTTAGGAGGGTTGATAAATTTGGCCAGATTCCTAGAAATGAGAGCTGCTCCATCCAAAGTGGGATGGATGCCGTCTCTCCTAACAAGACCAGGTTTTCCCCAGAAACTTTCCCAATTATCAATGACGCCCACATCGTTTTTTGAACACCACTCAGACAGCCAGCGATTCAAGGAGAACATGCGGCTAAACATGTGGCTCCGGGTCCACATTTTTCTTCTTTTATTTGTAAAGAAATGGTAGATGCAGATATTCACACACCATGGGGCACTTGAGAATGGATTGATAATTACAGAATAAACTAGAGGGGCACTCAGTAGAGCACATACCTCGCCCACCCCAAATTTTCTATGTGCTGATACTACACTGCAATGGATACCACCTAATGTTGTCACACTCCATCAGGTTCAACTATATTTTGGTGTTAGCCACTGACTTTATTTCTTACTCTACAGGAGTCAATTAATTTTGTACCCTAAATTTTTCAGCATTCTGGTTGATTAGATCCAAAATCCTCCTTCAGTTATAAACAAACTTTGCTATATGTTGGTCATGTTGTATCCTAATTAGTTTTAGAGGATTCTGACTTATTCTCATAAGGTTAGATGCAAATATGTGAATATTATCCCTATCTCACAATGGTAAACAATCCTTTAACAAAATCCTGGATCCAGGTTGTGATCCAGATCACCACCAAAATTTAATCAATTATTCCTTATATCACTCCTAACAACTCCAGAAATTTTCATCAAAATTGGTTCATAATTTTCCAAATTATCCTGCTAACAGTCAGACACACAAACACAACCGAAAAAACAACCTCCTTCCACCTATCGATGGGAGAGGTAATATTGGAGAGAAAGAGAGACCATAATGAACATAACTACAAACAAAGGTGTCAGATTAATTTATTTTATCCATAACAAACAGTCTTGTTGTTCTCACAGTTCAACATAATAAAATGGGTGATTATGGAGAACAGTAACTACTTCTTTGTTTATCATAATATAACACTTCTCTCTGTTCTTTTCAGCAACAGGCACACTGTGAGGATCAACCACAACTTATCACTTATTTATTTTCCTTTTGTGTTTTATTAAAAAGTAGGACAGATAAAGTCCACCGTGACGTTGAGCTGTATCAGCCCATGGGGGTGTCAGTGTCGTAGTCGGGGCTTGGCCCACAGTCAGGGTCAATGTCCATGATGTGAAATCCATGACGCGTAGTAGGTGGACAGTCCTCAGTGACCCCAGCAAAATCCAGAAACATATTTCTTATTCTTTCATTATTAATGCACAGCGCTCCACCTCGCCTCTGATACTGGGTTTCAGCCCTGTTTACATCACCTATACAGGTCCAGTGTTTTCCTTGGTTTTTGGCCACACACCACTTTGAATGGTCCTTTGAAGGCTTCCAACTACCCACTTGAGTATTTGTATTTATATTTTTAATTCTGTATACTTTATGTTTGGGGTCTAGACAGTAGGAAGGTAGCCCTCCAGCCTGGCAGCCCCAGGTCTGCACAGCAACATCACTGTCGATTTCCTTAGCAATAGAGAAGTACAGGTCTCCAACTGCAAGAAGGACACGAAGCCTTTAATTCCTGTCCAGAGCTTACTGATTCTGACTAGTACTGTACAAAAGATCAGTCTGCTGCTGCACAGCAACCTGAAACTTGTTCAGGCTCACAAAAAAACCCCAACCCTGAATTAAGCTGAAGAGAATCAATGGATAGATAGAGAAAACGTACTAACCCTATACAGGTTTCTTGTGATTGGGTGAATGTTAATGGGTTGACCTTTAAAGGAGACATATCATGATTTTAAATCCTTCCTTTTCATATATAAATCATTCACTTGCGGTCTATATAAAGTAGAACTGCAATACTGCAGTCTCCTTATTGCTGCTCCACAGACCCCACTTTGACCCCTTTTCTAACACCCGTCTCAGAGCAGCTCGTTTTGGTGCGGTCTCTTTAAATGTGAATGAGACATTTCACGCTCCGCCCCCCTGCAGGTCGCAGAGCATTCCACTCCACCCCGTTCGGCCATTATTGTAGTTTGATAGCAGCGATACAATTAGCTACCGGCTAAACTTTTCATTCACAATATGACTTAAGTAAACAAAGCCTGGACATAGGAGTTAGCTAACGGTAGCATCAAGAACGTCACTGAATCCAAGACAAAAACTGCAAACAAAAAGCCAAATAAAGTTATTCAAAACATGCAGTACAGTTTTATCCTCAAGGAGCTAAAGCTAGCACACAGCGCTAACAGCAGATAGCTCAATGCTACTGCTATCAAAACAATGACCAGGACGTCATATCACCACACATAACGCTGCGTTAGCGTTATTTGGAGCTTACTGATTTGCTGTGTCTGTGGTTTCTGTAGAGAGAAGGAACTGACCCCTCAGATAAAGTTTTTTGGGAATTCCCTCTTTATACTGGCGGAGGTTGCTGAAACACTCGTCCTTGAAGTGCGTCACGCAAACACGGAGGATTTTCCCCACTGATGTAGGTGCATTTCCCAGAAATATGAAATTTAACCAGGCACTTTGAAGAGGCTCTGATGCCGGGGGTGATGTAACGAATTTTGTGGGTTACCAAATCCAACAACCGAACATTTGGCTTACCTACGTGCAACTTCGGCATAACTAACCTGGACTACAAAATCGCTGCAACAAAAAAATGGAGGATTGACGAGATTGTTTAGCCAGATTTTGCATGATATGTCTCCTTTAACCTGGCACCTTTATATATAAAAAGATCTCACCTGTTAAGTGTGAATCCTGTTGTTTAGAAATACTGTAAAAGTTCTGCTGTCCTCTTGATGTCAGCATTTGGAAGGTTGTGGATGGTGAAGTTTGTACCCATTTTGTTGCATCTTTGAGCTCTTGATGAAAGTCCCCTGGAATATCATGGTCAAATGGAAAAGCTCAGATGTGCTGCAGATGTGTACCTGGAAACGAATGAATGAGACTCACTTCATTTGAGATTCAGATCAACCTGTGGGGTTTAAATTGTGACATGTACAGAGTTTGAACTGAGCATATTACCAATGTTATAGAACTGGTTGTAGGGGAAAGTCACACAGAGGAATATCTGAGCATTTTTAAATCCACTGTCAGGCCAGAAATTATTTTGGTCTCTCCTGAAGGGGAACTGTGGTGTGCTGTGTAAGAGCCAAACCCCAAAGCTGTTTTGTTCCAACATCAGAACCCCTGTGGACAGCAAACAGTTACACAGCTGGTTGTAAAATGGTAAAATGGATACTTTTTATCAAGGCACTTTACTCCTTTCACTCATGAATGACTCAATCTAATAACATAATATCAGTCATCAGATTTTGTTTCCAATATTTCTTTCATATGATGAAAGTGCAACCGTGTGTTCTCTGTAAAAAGATACCATCTCTACCTTTGCTGTGGCCAAACTTGTCACTGTCTGCACTACATCCTGGAGGCTGATCGCTGTAGCTGATGAAGCCAAAGTTTCGTGGCTGCAAAAAAAAAAAAGCTTTTGTTTTTTTGTGATTGTTTCACACTTCACTATGAGAGCAAACTGATATGATTTGCAATGCACAGACATGAACTTTTAAAAATAGATCTCACACAGTGACAGTCATAATATGCTGTATGTTTGTTTGATGGGGATATTTCACCAGTAAAACCAAAGAAAATAACTGCATATTTGGAAACTTTTGACTTGTTTGGGGGAGATATTTTCACAGCTGACAGCTGAACTCCATAGAGGTAAAATGTACGGAAAGCTCACCAATGATATCATAGCATTCAAAGTTTAAATCTGCACCTTCACCTGCATTGAGAGTGCTCCATCTTACCGGTTATACCGGTTATGTGTTTAATGTGTTTACCAGACCAAAGACTCTCACCATGTCTCTAACTGACTTCAAGATTGGCCTCAATGTGTTGGCCAAGGCACCGGAAGGATCAATGAGGTTCTTATAGTTGGTTGTGCCGGGTACCATGGACACGCTTTGACTTGAATCAATGTAAAGGTACTTCATCTCCTTTTTAAATGTTTTAATTCGAGGATTTAGAGGATCTTGGATCTCCTCTCCAGGTGCCTTATATAAGATGTACCTGATGACAAACAGAAACAAAACGTGAAAAGAAACAAACTCCAAGGGGTGCATAGAATAGAATAGAACAGGCCAACTGATCCAACACACTCTCACTCTCACCTCATTACACACTGAAATTTGGTTTAAAACCCGGCTCTTGATGCCCAGGGTACGCCTTTAGCATCATTTTCCAAAATGAGAAACAACAAAAACCTAAAAGGGTCCTCCCTGGGAGCCAGCTGGGACCACAGCTACCTCAGTGATTTAACCTTTAACCAGAATAACCACACTCCTGTTCAGGACTTCGTGCTCTTCATTTTACTTTTTAATCTTTAGTTTAGTTTAAAAATGGGTCACTTAAAATGCCCAGACTGATATTAAGCACTCATATCTGTTTCAGATGATGAAACACTCCTATTGATCTTCAGTGGGCTGTCCTGCACATTGAAAAATGAGGCTCAAAGGGTACCTATAGTGTTCCAGTGTGAATACATTTGGATTTTACCAACACTCAGTATGTGATGAGTTGAGAGTGAGACCAAATGAATTTAATTAAGTGTTTCCTCACCAGTCCACTTCCCCATTGTTGTTATCTTTGCAGTTCACTGTGGCCTCAGAGCTCCAGCAGCACAGAGTGAGAGTCAGCACGAGCCTCCACATCCTGAAACACACTGGAACACCCACAGCACATCAACCTGCACCTTCCAGACATTTCATACTTACAGTAACTCATCACAAATCAGAAAAGTGTCATTTAAAAATGATTTTCATGATTTCATCATCCCTTAAATCATTAATGTGAATTTATTCAGAACTGGAAACAAATGTGCACTACTAACTGCCATTCTCACACACATTCATACATTATACATTAAGTCCTTTCTAAGAATACACATTCACACTCTGAAGGATGCATCAGGACAATCTGGAGTTTAGTATAATATGCAAGGATATTTAAGCATGCAGACTGGAGAACACCAGTCCTCCTAAGACCTGTGTCAAATATTAGCAAGTTCTACTCTGCAGACTGCACATATTGGGGTACATGAATGATTAACTCAAGGGTTCATCCAATAAACCTGTACTGGAATCAGTCCTGGACTAAAATCACACTTCTCAGTACCTGGCTTTTCCTTCCCTGTCCACACATCAGGAGCAGTGAAGCAGACTACCTTCCTCAGCTTCAGTCGTCTCAGTCTTTCAGACAGAGTGGGATCTTCTCCTCAGCTCTGTCCACCTCTCTTTGCACATTTATCTCTCCCCCCTCACTTAAATCCTCTCCAACAGCTGCAGATCAGCAGTTATCGTCATATAACCTTGTGAAGAAAAAAACAAAATACAGTTTGAGTTCCAGCAGTCGATATGAATCTGAACTTTGTCCCTCACAAACAAACTGAACTAAAGTGCACCTTTATTTGCTTTGCAGTTTTTGCTTTTTTATCTCTCTACATGTGCACTATGGTGACTGGGTGCAAATTAAAGGGGGTTTCATGTCCTGCCAATGGAGGTCAGAATTTTAGTTCACCCAAACTCCCATCGGCTCCAGCTGTAATTTTAATGCATTCATGCAGTTTATGAC
Organism: Pterophyllum scalare; assembly: GCA_024447675.2. NCBI lineage: Eukaryota > Metazoa > Chordata > Actinopteri > Cichliformes > Cichlidae > Pterophyllum > Pterophyllum scalare. The sequence goes on along the minus strand of JAMQGT020013816.1, from coordinate 13,487 downwards.
CATACTTTCACCCTCTGTGCCTGCCATCTGTCCGTTCTCTTCCTCTTATCCTGTTCAGGGTCACAGGGGGGCTGGAGCTTATCCTAGCTGACATAGGGCGAGAGGCAGGGTACACCCCATGCAAGTCGCCAGCTTGTCGTAGGGCCAACACAGAGAGACAGACAACCATCAGCACCTATGGGCAATTTAGGGTGGCCAATTAACCTAACCCCAGTAACTGTGGGAGGAAACCCACGCAGACACAGGGAGAACATGCAAACTCCACACAGAGAGGCCCGGGCCGAGATGATCAAACCCAGGCCTTCTAGATGTTATTCTAGCTGTGAGGCAGCAGTGCTAACCACCACGCCACCGTGCTGCCTGCCTGTAAATGAGTTGGTAAAAATGTAAAGTATTTGTGCCATCCTATTATTTGTGTAAAGTATTTGTGGTGTAATTAAACCACTACTTAAAAAGCCATCACTTGACCCAGCTGTCTTAGCTAATTATAGGCCAATCTCCAACCTTCCTTTGCTCTCCAAAATCCTTGAAAGAGTAGTTGTAAAACAGCTAACTGATCATCTGCAGAGGAACGGTTTATTTGAAGAGTTTCAGTCAGGTTTCAGAATTCATCACAGTACAGAAACAGCATTAGTGAAGGTTACAAACCATCTTCTTACAGCCTCTGACAGTGGACTCATCTCTGTGCTTGTCCTATTGGACCTCAGTGCAGCTTTTGATACTGTTGATCATAACATTTTATTACAGAGATTAGAGCATGCCATAGGTATTAAAGGTACTGCACTGCAGTGGTTTGAATCATATTTATCAAATAGACTCCAATTTGTTCATGTAAATGGGGATTCGTCTTCACACACTAAGGTTAATTATGGAGTCCCACAGGGTTCTGTGCTAGGTCCAATTTTATTTACATTGTACATGCTTCCCTTAGGCAGTATTATTAGAAAGCATTGCATCAATTTCCATTGTTATGCAGATGATACTCAGCTTTATCTATCCATGAAGCCAGATGACACACGTCAGTTAGTTAAACTGCAGGAATGTCTTAAAGACATAAAGGCCTGGATGACCTCTAATTTCCTGCTACTAAATTCAGATAAAACTGAAGTTCTTGTACTCGGCCCCACAAATCTTAGAAACATGGTGTCAAACCAGATACTTACTCTGGATGGCATTACTTTGGCCTCCAGTAACACTGTGAGAAATCTTGGAGTCATTTTTGACCAGGATATGTCCTTCAATGCACATATTAAACAGATATGTAGGACGACTTTTTTACATCTGCGCAATATTTATAAAATTAGAAACATCCTTTCTCAGACTGATGCTGAAAAGCTAATTCATGTATTTATTACTTCTAGGCTGGACTACTGTAATTCATTATTATCAGGCTGTCCTAAAAGCTCCCTGAAAAGCCTTCAGCTGATCCAAAATGCTGCAGCTAGAGTACTGACAGGGACTAGAAAGAGAGAGCATATTTCTCCCATATTGGCTTCTCTTCATTGGCTCCCTGTTAAATCTAGAATAGAATTTAAAATCCTTCTCCTAACATACAAGGTCTTGAATAATCAGGCCCATCTTATCTCAAAGACCTCATAGTACCGTATCACCCCAATAGAGCACTTCGTTCTCAGACTGCTGGCTTACTTGTGGTTCCTAGGATACTTCAGAGTAGAATGGGAGGCAGAGCCTTCAGCTTTCACGCCCCTCATCTGTGGAACCAGCTCCCAGCTTGGATTCAGGAGACAGACACCCTCTCTATTTTTAAGATTAGGCTTAAAACTTTCCTTTTTGATCAAGCTTATAGTTAGGGCTGGATCAGAAGACCCTGAACCCTCCCTTAGTTATGCTGCTATAGGCCTAGGCTGCTGAGGGGGGTCCCATAATGCACTGTTTCTTCTCATTCACCTTTATTTACTTGTTTATACTTCACTCTGTATTTAATCATTATTATTAATCTCTGCCTCTCTTCCACAGCATGTCTTTTGTCCTGTCTCTCTCCCCTCAGCCCCAACCGGTCGCAGCAGATGACTGCCCCTCCCTGAGCCTGGTTCTGCTGGAGGTTTCTTCCTGTTAAAAGGGAGTTTTTCCTTCCCACCGTCGCCAAGTGCTTGCTCATAGGGGGTTGTTTTGACTGTTGGGTTTTCTCTGTATTATTGTAGGGTCTTTACCCACAATACAAAGCGCCTTGAGGCGACTGTTTGTTGTGATTTGGCGCTATATAAATAAAATAAAATTGAATTGAATTGAATCCTATTCTGCCTAAAGGACTCATGAGGCTAATGGTAAATAATTATCATTTAACACATAACCAGATCCCTGATCTGTTTTAAATGGTTACTGTTTCCTTTTACATAACCTCTGCCTGTATTTAACCTCATGTTTTGTTATAATCAACCACCTATCAGAGTCTCTGTTCTAAGCAAACTCTTATTTAATCAGAGAGGAGATGCTCTGTGCATAAGTCAGGTGTCTGAAGTTCTCGGGAATTGGATGGGTGTCTGAAACATGTAGAATAATCTTGGCATCACATCCACTGCTTTCATTTTCTCATTGCTTATTCACAGTTGAGAGATAAAAGGTAAGGAGTGCTCATTTTCACTTTGCCTTTGAAAACAGGCCTGGCGACTCACCAGTGTTTTTCTTCCATTTAAAGCAGATGTAATTCATTATTATCAGCCAGTGCTGCCAATCACAGGAAGGATGTGGTCTGTCACACATATAAAACCTGCCTGGTGACTCCTTAGGTATGTATTACTGTGCTGCTGTGTTGCTTCCATCGAAGTTTCAGAGAAGAGTTGAACTGGTTTTGGTCCATACAGACTTTTTGTTTATGCAAAGAATGACGGTTTAAAAGTCTCTGAGCTGCAGTGTTCTTCCACACAAAAAACACACTGTTATGGATTTCAGAAATGTTCCTGACCACAGAACCAGGTCTGAGGGCCTGAAGACGACTAACATCCATGCTCTGCAGCTGCTCCCCGTGTGCAGAGATTTTTTCTTGATGCTCTGAACCTATTCATGAGCCATAAATGATGGAATCCACCAGTTCCTCTTAAATTGTTGAATTATTTGCCTACAAATGCCATTAAGAGAGCAGCAAATCTTTCCTTTTTTTTCTTTTGTTACTCCTGGAAAATCTTTTTTTAATTCTTGCATTCTGTTTTATTTATCATAAATCATCCAAACTTTTTTGGAAAAACATGCTTGTCAACTAGTGCCTCATAATACAATTCACAAATGCAGAAAAACCTGCAATCAAAAAGGAAATGAAATGAAACATTTTTCTTTGTTGAAATGCTTGCAGTAAAGCAGGAAACAATGATTTTCCAATGAAGCCTATTTTTGTCTCAGATGATCTGCTGTCATCTGATGCAGTTTGGCTGCTGTGTATTACAGGCTGTAGACACAAAGGAAGACACACCTTTGCCTCAACACACAGCAGTGAAGAGTTAAAGTGCTTTAACTGCAGCTTTACAGGTGAGCACAGTAAGACTGAACGCTTTAACTACAATGTTTCAGATTAATTTATCAGCTCAGATTAAACACACAGTTTGTTTGAGCACATCTCAAACTTAAATGCTTGTAGTTACAAAAGTTTCATCTGATTTTAAAGCTTTTATTGTGGTATTGCTTGCTGAATGATTTGATTTTTAATGTACAGGCAGGACTGGGTGATAAATGTCATCATGATAAAAATGTTTGTATTAAGTGATATGAATAATTACTAAACAGATGTCACGAATGATTCTTTACAGATTAAGGCCACTGTGCTTGGAAATGCTGATAAAGCTATTTGCTGTTTATTTTTAATTTTTCCTGCTTTAACATCTGATATTGATAAAAATGTTGACTCGGGGTTAGGGATAGGGCAAAAACAGCCAAAAACATCTCACCACTCCTGCAGCTGAATGACCTTTCTCATCAGCAGTGTCTGATCCTCCTTTAAGCACACATGCAGCATTTTCTGTGCTGATGTTGCAAACGTTAAACATTATTTTGAACACTGAACTTGAACTGTTGTCAGATTTCTGTTGCAGAAAGTTAAAATTTGATAATTAATGTTATTGTTTATTGCCCAGCCCTACAAGTATGTAAATGTTGCAACACTATAGTATATTGCATGTTAAATGGGAATGAATGCATCATGTGCATCACTTTGACTGGGCAGTTAATGAAGTTAAAAGTTATTTCTATAACAGTACTCATCTATTTCTATAACTTGTGACTCATCTGTGCCTGTGTCTATGACACATAATGTCCTGTTTGCTGGTAATAGTCTGCATCACTGATGAAATCTGCAATGAACAGAAATTAAAGTGAGAAGCCAGAGAGAAGATGGTCAGGTCTTCTTCAGCAGGCTCAAACAGGCACTTCATATCAGCCCACCACAGTGAAAACGCAGCAAATACATCAACTCCAAATCATCCATCTCAGAACTGATATACAGGAAGTAAAGACACTGTGTAAATATCAATCTCATTCCCAGAGCATTCGGGTTTTTTTAGATTTTCCAAATGTACACAAACACTTGCAATACTAATCATTAATTAATATTTCAGTCCATTAAGTGTTTCTTATTTTTAGGACCATCAAAGTCCAGCTAAGGAGGCAAGATGGGAGGTGGTGGCATGAATTACAGGACTTTTACCAGGGATGCTCTGATCTGTCTTATACTTTCAATTAGTTTTATTTTAGAACGTGGTTTCTCTAAACAGCATCAACCCTACACACTGAAAAATGTGGTAGCATTTTAAAATGTGTTCAGGGATCCTGAACAGAACTAGGAGTGAGGCCATCGGGAAATACTTTTAGTTCTAATTGTATTTAGCTACTTTGCATTTTGTGTCCACAGAAGATGTATGAAACCGAAACCAAAGCGGTTCTTAAAAATGTGGGTGCTGATGCAGAACTCATCTCTAATAACAATTTAAATCACAAGATGGAACTGCTGACGCTGGTCAAAGTCAGTGAGGGACGATTCTGGCCCATACCAAAATACAAACCCCTGGAGGTCAGCCTGATGGAGCTGACCGAGCTCAAGGAGGAGGAGGAGGAGGACCTATCCACAGGTGTGTAATGTGACACACACACACACACACAGAGGTAAATCAAACATACTCGTGTTCTGGTCCTTCCAGATTATAATGAGCAGGTCTTGGTGAAGGACTTCACGACTACTATGGAGACCAAGGGGAGCGGAGAAGTTGGTGGAGGAGATGATGCGGTGGGGAAAGCTAAAGTTGAAGCAGCTGCAGACACTGTGGATGGACTGGAGAAACCTGTGAGCATGATGACCAAAAAGGCCAACATTAAAAAACTAAGAGCCAAGTTAAGCGGCAGGTATGTGTCTGTCTCTCTGCTCTGAGAAATTATCGTTTCTCCAGCAACAGACTATATGACTTGTTGATCTCAGTAAACACATTCCTGATGACTTCATGGTTCTCTCTGGAAATTCTGGCCCCATTAATGTAACAAAGGGGAGGATTTAGCAAGGGAGCACCTTGTAATTGACAAGTTGCTACAGCATGCACTGTCTATCACCTCAGTTTTTCAGCTGAAAGAACCTGAATATCATCTTAATCCTTTTAGGTTCTGCGTGTTCTTTGATCGGAAAGATTCCACACAACACATAGGATAAGGAGTCAGTTACTAAATTCAATGAAGCCATCTCAAACAGGTTACAGAGTACTCTGGTTCAGAGTTGTTGAAGCTGTCTAATACAGTCAGTCGGTGCAGCTTCACACAAGTCTGACCCCGCTCTCTATCTTAGCCCTACTTTTATACACAGGATCAGACACAGCTACAGTTACTGAAATATCCAAGATGCTGTGTTGTATAGCGGGGGACGTGTAGCATGCTTATCAGTTCCTTCTCCTGTGGCCTTCACTGTCACCAGATACCGGCTTCATCTGGGTCCTGTAGGCACAAAACATCAGACACACATTCTTTTCCACCAACTCATCCTGCCTCTCTGCTCTGCAGTCTCATTTCTGTCTCCTGTGCAGTGTTATTTCAACACCTTCACCTTGTGCAAAGATCAATGCTGTGATATGCTTCTTGATACTGTAGTTCTACTTAAATTGTTAAATTTATGGTATGTCTACTGTGCTGCTTATTGGCACTCCTTTCTTCAGTTGCCCTTTTGACCTCAGACATCTCTGAGGTGCTCAGCCAGGACTGCATCGTTGTTACGAGCCAGGAGAGCCCCATCTGTGAAAACTAGTCTCATATATTATGGCTGTCAATCTTTGTCAGCAAGTTTGAGACAAGGTTCAATAATGTTGTATTTATATTGTATTTCCCTCCTTTTCTATTATTGTTTATGGCTTTAAAACAAAAATAAAACAAGCATTAGTGGATCTAAACATGAGAGATGAGATCACCATTACACACATAAATCAGAACACACCTAGTTTTTTCACATCCCCATCAGCTAGTGACACATGATTATTGATATAAACAATTGATCTTGTCTTCTGTATGTCAGTGATGCTGTGGTGAAGTGTTTTAGCTTTTAAAATCAGTCTAATCTAGATTCTTCATTGGCCCACATGGCAAACAGTGACTCTGATTCAGTTATTACCTCATTTTTGGCCTAAAACTCATCAGACAGATGTAGATTGCATCAATCTTGGGGTCAACTCAAAGTCCAACTCTATGAAGCTCTTACTCCAAACATACAAATAAATGATCAGCTGGATCAGTGCACAGGTAGCAGTTAAATATGCAGCCTTCAGCCTCCAACACATCAGATCTGACAGTGCAGCTTAGATTCACTGAACCCATCGATGTTCAAACCACAGTAGTCAGTGATTTATCACTGCAGATGTATTCCTACACCTCTTGGACAAACACTGTTCACATGTGGTCGTCACCCTGCTCAGTTTTCCTGTAGAAGGCACAAAATATCTCAGGTGTGGTCTCAGGCACCTGTGGAAAAAAAGTCCAGTGAAAGAAAGTTTCCAGTTTTCCCTGTCAATGAAACAAACTGAGTCATGAACTGCAGCCTTATGGATCAATAATTACATTTACACAAACAGCTAGGACTATAGTTTAGCAGCACACCAAGGTCCCCACACATATATTTTACAGCTCTAGTTATTCAGTGGCTTTTAATGGTAAATCTCTTGTTTGTTTATCATGCTGAAAAATTATCTTACAGTTTTGATGTAACACTAGTTTTACTAACCAAGTTTCGGATCAATACACCAAAAGTGAACCTGTTTTCATGCTCCCAGAGTTAGCTGTCAAACGCCTTTAAGCAGAACACTAATGAGAGACATGTCTGTGAGTGTAAGCTGGGCTTCACTGCATGTGTGTTTGGAGCTCCTGCATGTAACAAAAATCTATTTCAGCAGGATCATCTTCAGAGTTTATTCAAACTAATCAGATAAAAATAAAAACAAAGTAATCAATCAATATTTGATACAGACTTTAAGTCAGCACTGATGGGGAAGGACAAACATGCTAAAGCTCACACCTCTCTATAATTACACATCCTAGAATCCTACATGGCTTATGCACACATGTGTTACCCCTATGGAATAAAATAAAAACAAAACAATAAAGACCTTCCAGATATATGCAAACAGGTGTGACTCAAAGGAACAATAATACATTGCCTGTGAGAATTCAAGGAGTTAAACTGCTTCAGGAAAAGGTAAAGAACATAATTTAAAAGGAAAATCATTGCAAAACAATTTATAATAGACCCCAAAATTTTCATGCCTTTTTGCACACCTCAGAGTGCTGATCACATCCTTCTGACTCCGGTTTGTCTGGTTTTGTCATCTTGCTTCACTTTTACTGATACCTCGGACAATCTCAGGGATTTTAAACTCATTCGACCACACTGACTCTAACTGACCAGTTTGGTGAAAACCCCTTTTCTGTTATGGTAAGGACATTTTTATACTGTACATTTGAACCCTACAATATTTAAATATATATTTAAAAAAGAAAAGCGCAACCCTACATGTCAGATTTTCTCCAAGTTAAAGTTATTTAAGTAAATGTGTAAAATCAATGACAAAGTTCTGGTAACTCATTTTCCAAATTGCCCTGTTGTTATGTAACAAACTTTTATTAATAATGCTTTGGGTACATTGTAAATACAGAAATTTCTATGCCATGATACAGTAAAAAAAACATGAACTCTATGTTATTTAATCTATTAATGTCTCATTTTGTTCTAGTATTAGTGGCCTTGGGTAAGGTCTTTATATCTGGGACAAGTTGTAAAATTTATGACAATATAGCTTAAGATTCAAAATTTATACCCTCCTTTGAGTTTCCAAAGACATCCAGTAAGTCAAACTTTTTGCGGGCCAAGTCTAATAATTCTAATATTTTCTTACTGAAGAATTCCAACAGTTGTGCTATTGAAATCAGACTAAAAAGAACAAAAACATTTTCCTGTCTGGACTCATTTGTGACACTGGGACAAGTTTCATAAACTTTCCTTAACAATCGATGTAATGGAAGATTTGCCATCAGTGTTTTTATGAAAGTCGCTTCACTTCAATATTGTTTATGTATTTATTTAGCACTGAATCACAACAACCAGTCACCCCCAGACACTCTATGCCGTAACGTAAAACTATAGCAATCCTAATTAAATTTGAGCCTAATGTAAAAGAACTGGCATTATTCACATTCGGCTGTAAGTTGACAACAACCCTGGACAACTTTGCTTATTCTGAGTGATTTCAGTTTATTGTTTGGTGAAGCAAACCCTTTCACTCTCCAGTCATCATGAACTATTTCGATCATCACTGCTGCTCTCCCAAGGTTTTGTCTCTGTGCCTGTTTTGAAGGATCACAGCAACAATCGGAGCATTTCACAGCCCAGCTGGAGCAACTTTGGCTGACAGGTCTGAGCCTGAACAGCAGCATAGAGGACAAATATGTGGCTGAGATTACAGATATTATTCTTGTCCCAGTTACTGACAGAAAAAGAAAAGCTAATTGGATTTAATCTGTGCTGCATCGTATACCAACAACCTGCTTTCTATTTGAAAACTGGCACAATCTGCAAATGTGTCATTTTAAATAAATATATAATCACATCTTATGTGATCTGATTCTAGTATTCTGGGCCATGATGAGGAAAAGGGAAAATGAAAAAAGAAAAAGAATTAAATGACCTTTTGAGTAAGAGTGGCTCGACTATTTTAACTTCGATCTACTTTCTATTTTGATTTTTTTTCACCTTGTATAAGTTTATTGTATTTAAATGTAGACACCCTCTAGTTCAGTCTAGCAATAAAACAAAGAAAAATTATGTATTGTTATGGACAAAATCCTTAATCAAAATGTGGTAACCTTTGGGGTCAGAGGTCATACTCACATCCCTTCTTGACCTTACATGCTCTTAACTCAGCTCACTGCAGCATTATTGTCTGTGGTCTCCTAGTTAAATTCAGGATGTTTCTCCTCTCAGACCTCATGCCAAATTATAGAAAAAAACCATTAATTAGTGTTACAAGAAACAAAAGCTGATTACACTCCTGAGACCAAGATCCTGACCCCCCTTAGGGGTCCCATCGTTATGGTAAACTACAATCCATGCACGATAGACAAATATGAACGTAATTATGAGTCCGACTAGAAAACAAAATAATTTGAACATTGTAATTCACCGGTAATTGTCTTTGAGTTCCATTCCCCCTGACCACTAAAGACCCTACAATAACACAGAGAAAACCCAACACTCAAAACAACCCCCTATGATCAAGCACTTGGCAACGGTGGGAAGGAAAAACTCCCTTTTAACAGAAAGAAACCTCCAGCAGAACCAGGCTCAGGGAGGGGCAGTCATCTGCTGTGACTGGTTGGGGCTGAGGGGAGAGAGACAGGACAAAAGACATGCTGTGGAAGAGAGACAGAGATTAATAATAATGATTAAATACAGAGTGAAGTATAAACAAGTAAATAAGATGAATGAAAAGAAACAGTGCATTATTGGACCCCCCCTCAGCAGCCTAGGCCTAAAGCAGCATAACTAAGGGGTGGTTCAGGGTCACCTGATCCAGCCCTAACTATAAGCTTGATCATAAAGGAAAGTTTTAAGTCTAATCTTAAAAATAGAGAGGGTGTCTGTCTCCTGAATCCAAGCTGGGAGCTGGTTCCACAGATGAGGGGCCTGAAAGCTGAAGGCTCTGCCTCCCATTCTACTTTTAAGTATCCTAGGAACCACAAGTAAGCCAGCAGTCTGAGAACGAAGTGCTCTATTTGGGTGATACGGTACTATGAGGTCTTTGAGATAAGATGGGGCCTGATTATTCAAGACCTTGTATGTTAGGAGAAGGATTTTAAATTCTACCATAGATTTAACAGGGAGCCAATGAAGAGAAGCTAATATGGGAGAAATCTGCTCTCTCTTTCTAGTCCCTGTCAGTACTCTAGCTGCAGCATTTTGGATCAGCTGAAGGCTTTTCAGGGAGCTTTTAGGACAGCTTGATAATAATGAATTACAGTAGTCCAGCCTAGAAGTAATAAATGCATGGATTAACTTTTCAGCATCAGTCTGAGAAAGGATGTTTCTAATTTTATAAATATTGCACAAATACAAAAAAATTGTCCTACATATTTGTGTAATATGTGCATTGAAGGACATATGCTGGTCAAAAATGACTCCAAGATTTCTCACAGTGTTACTGGAGGCCAAAGTAATGCCATCCAGAGTAAGTATCTGGTTTGACACCATGTTTCTAAGATTTGTGGGGCCGAGTATAAGAACTTCAGTTTTATCTGAATTTAGTAGCAGGAAATTAGAGGTCATCCAGGCCTTTATGTCTTTAAGACATTCCTGCAGTTTAACTAATTGATGTGTGTCATCTGGCTTCATGGATAGATAAAGCTGAGTATCATGCAATGCTTTCTAATAATACTGCCTAAGGGAAGGGTGTATAATGTAAATAGAATTGGACCTAGCACAGAACCCTGTGGAACTCTATAATGAACCTTAGTGTGTGAAGAAGACTCCCCATTTACATGAACAAATTGGAGTCTATTAGATAAATAGCAAACTGTTTTGGCTAGGAGCTTGCATCTGGCTCCATAATGCCCTGACCCTCTCATCTCATCTCCAACCAGCCAACCATATTGCTGTCCTGGCTTTAAATGTGCGAATATGCTTTGGTTAAGGTGGTTTTTTTGGACCCTGATATGGTGCTCAAGATGAGCACAGTACCAGATCAATTTTTTTTTAATCTAACTACCCTACTGTGTGTCAGAACCCTAAGGAGGCAGCGGCTGCAGACATCTCCCCTGTGTTAGCCTTGTCTGTCCTTCTCTTGGATGATGTCTGAACAGAATTTCGTTATATGTATAATGATTAATTTCATTGTATGTATAATGACAATAAAGTTCTATTCTATTCTATTCACCTGTAGTTATATTTCTCGAGGTGCATGTCAGGTTAGGTTCAGAGAGGATTTTCGATTATGTACTTATGACCGTCACAGAACTCTAAACCGGGCCTTATTAGATCGATAGAGTGATAATTTTTGCATATAATCCAGAAGAGTTACACTTATATAGCATTTAATGTGTCGATTTCTTTCACTAACAGGTTTGTAGAAATCACGTAAAAAGCATACACAATAAAAACATAATCCAGATGTTTTATCAATCAGCTGCTAAAAGCATTTTCTATGTTCAAATATCAGCCACCATGTTGTAAGCATAAATTATCATGATTTTAATACAACAACAGGAAGTGACATCATCTTGCTGGGAACTGTAGTTTTTTCTTGAAGGCCTTTCACAGCGCCACTGATGCTGAAAAGTAATGTTTGACTATGGCCAAGTAGGGCTGCAACTATCGATTATTTTAGTAATCGAGTACTCTATCGATTATTCCATCAATTAATCAAGTAATCGAATAAGAAATAATTTTTTTGTATTAACAATTCATCTGCACATTTTAACTACTGTACTGCAGTTTCACTGCAGTGAAACAAACAGGGTGGATGGAGCAGCTGCAAAGTTCTCTGTTCTTCATGTTGCTGATCAGGCGGTTGATGAAGGACCTCCAGCTGTTTCCAAGTAAAGGTTTTAAGGTGGTTACAGGAGCAAGCGCTGCTGCTTTGGACATCTCCTTTCGCTCCTCCTCTTTGCGCTGCAGACAGACTGCACGTAAAACAGCTGCTGTTGTGTTTTTGTTGAAAAACTGGGGGCTGCATGAGCCACACACACTCACAGCACAGAACAATGGAGGTGTGAAAAAACTTGTCAGCGATAATACACTCACGTTAAATCATGCCTGAAATTTTCATTTGATCTTCGTTTTTCCTCTTACTTCCCCTCATATTCATGCCGGTTGTCATTTCGATTTCTGTAGACAGAGAAATCAAGCACGCACACGACTGTAGGGAGATAAAACGTGCACGTTGTGAACTTTCCGTGCTCTGTGGTAGATTACTAATTGCAGTGAAATAATACCGGAGCAAGCAGCGATAAAAGCAGCAATCTAGCCAGGGCGGAGTCCGCGAGGCGGGCTCCTGTTTGCTAAATGCAGTGACAGCAGAGCTCCGAAAGGGAAGCGGTGAAATCCTCAGCCCAGCGCACCGCCTAGTGATCAACCGCTAGCTAGAACACTGGGTAAGTATCTACATATAATAATGAAGATGGTGAGTATTGCGCTTGGTGAATGAATACTGGATATTGCACAATATAGGACTGAGAGTTATTGTTCAGTATCAATAATATAATATTGCACAGTTAGAGTGGGTGAGTGTGTGAGTTCAGGGTGGTGATTGCTCTAGTGAAGAAACTGTTCTGGAGTCTGTTTGTTCTGGCTTTGATGCACCTGTAGCGCCTGCCAGAGGGCAGCAGGTCAAACAGGTCAAAGCCAGGGTGTGACCTGTTTTTGATGATGTTTTTGGCTCTGCTGATGCAGCCGGAGGTGTAGATGTCCATCAGGGAGGGGAGAGGGCAGCCAACGATTCTCTGTGCTGTCTTGACTACCTTCTGAAGCCTCCCCCTCTCTGCCTCAGTGCAGCTGCTGTACCATACTGTGATACAGTATGTCAGCAGGCTCTCAATGGATGAGCGGTAGAAGGTCAGCAGCAGGTTTGAGTCCAAGTTGTTATTCCTGAGGAGCCTCAGGAAGTGAAGTGGCTGCTGAGCCTTCTTGATAACAGCTGTGATGTTATCTGACCAAGAGAGATCAGCAGAGATGAGGACACCAAGAAACCTGAAGGTGTGGACCCTCTCCACACGCTCACCCTTGATGTAGAGGGCGGCTGGGTCAGTCCTGTGCTTCCTGAAGTTGATGATGATCTCTTTGGTTTTCACGGTGTTCAGTGTCAGGCTGTTCTCTGAACACCAGGCTGTCAACTTCAGGACCTCCTCTCTGTAGGGTGCCTCATCTCCCCTTGAGATGAGTCCGACCACTGTGGTGTCATCAGCAAATTTGATGATGAGGTTGTTATTGTAGGCCGGACTGCAGTCATGGGTGTAGAGGCAGTACAGGAGGG